>WNHD01008667.1:0-11661 GCA_011057455.1 Ganaspis sp. Gsp50
AGGATTTTTTTATCAGTGAAAACATATTTTCTAATTTTCCAGATTATGGAGCCGTATTATCCATTCAAGAATGGATCAGTGGAGGATTTTACGATCGGTTCAGAAAATTGCGACAATAAACAAGGATATTGTAACGGTCCTCTAAAATCTGGTTCGACTTATAGAGTCAAAGTTCGAGCTTTCACTGCTCCTGATAAATTCACTGATACCAGCTACAGCTTTCCGATTCAAACAGGTGAAAATTATAAAAGATTTTTTCCTTTAAAACATCAAACTATAGTCACCTAACTTATTTGTCATTTTATAATTTTACTATTTTATGTTCTTTAATTTTTTGTCCTTTTTTTCATTTCCGATTTTCGTCTTATTTTTAATTTAATTCGTTATTTAATTTTTTAATTTCACTTTATTTTTTCTTTGCTTTTTTCTTTGCTTTTTTCTTTTGCTCCCTTTTATTTTCTTTTCGTTTATTATTTACCATTATTCTTATAATTATTATTGTTTTTATCATTTCTATTTCATTTATTTATTTCGGGGGAATTATTTTTAATGAGATTGCTTATTATTTGTTAATTGCTTTTGTTTCTAATAATAATCGCTTTTCTAGCTTTTGCACTTTTTACTAGATTTTTTACATTGCGTTGATGATCAAGAAACATTTAAATTTTTTTTCTGAAGTTAGAGTTTCGTTTTTTCAACTTATTATCTCATGAAGTAATTTTATTTGGTGTCTGTATATTCCTCTCTTCCATTTTTATTTGTAATTCCCGTTTTTTCCACTTTTATCCAATTAATATTTAATAAGAGTTTTTGTCGGGATGATTTAATGTGAAATAAATTGAAATAAAAAGTTTAAATTGGAATTATGAATTAAGAAAACAAGAAAAGAAAGACCTTCTTGTTATTTAAATTTTTTAAAAAATTAAAATTTTAAAATTACTTTAAAAGCTGAATTAAAAGTTATTTAAAATAAACAAACTATCCAGTCATTAATTTTTTTTACTAAATTTGTAATTTAAAATTATTAATATTTTAATATTAATTATTTATTTAATATTAATTTAATACATTACATTATTACATTATATTATTAGTCTGTAATAAATTAAATTTTTAAAATAAAATTTTTATTGCAAAATAAATGGTAAAAGTGTATCTAAAACATAATTTCAAATACCGTCGATATAATTAAAATCATGTCCAAGATCCTGAATGATAATCTAGGAATCTACTTTTATCTTCCTCTTTTCCCGAAGTTGTTTTTCAAAACTAATAAATCAAACATTCATGATACACTTTATAGTTTCCTAAATCGATTCCTGCAGTTCCAAAATAATATCTTTTGTAGTTTAAGGGAAGAAGTTTTATAAAAATAAGTCGATAAATTGAATGTTGGTAAACTTATCGACTTATTGTTGTGGAACTACTTGTGCTTAAACTACAAAAGAGATTGCTTTGAAATTGCGGAAATCAACTTGGGAAACCACAAAGTGTATCATAAATGTTTGATTTATTAGTACTTTTGAAAAACAACTTCAGAAATTAAGAAAGATGAAGGTAGATTCCTAGGTTATCATACAGGATCTTGCATATGGCCTTAATTGGTAGAAGTATTGCAAGTGGGCGATAAATTATAAAAAAAAGTGCAGTAGAGTAGCGATAGATTTTTGCTAAATTCTTGCCTTATTTCGTGCACATGCCTCGCCAAAGGATTGCTGCTGGCAGGTAAGAAGGAAAATCTTGCCGGTAGCGAGTAGACAAAGTCCACTTTTTTTTAGTAATTTAGAAATCGATTATTAAATTTGATTATTCATTTCTCTTTGACCAGATAAGGACAACACCGCCATAATTGTGGGAGTAACTGTGCCAATTGTTTTGCTTCTGACTTTGTTGGGAATCGGACTGATCATCCGCAGGAGAAGAAGTCAAGGAAGGAAAACTACAGAAACTAGAGCAACCGACGATCTGTCCTTACCTGATAGTGTTATCGAAACCACGTAATATTTCTTTTACAATTAATTAAAAAAACCAAAATTATCTTCCAGGCGGCACACAAGGAAACGTGATTAAAATAATCTGTAACTAAAATTGTTCCATTCTATTCGGTAATCTTAATTGTACATTTCCTTACGAAAGTGGGCACTTAGGTTGAACTTAGGTAGGACTTAGGTAGGACTTAGGTAGGACTTAGGTAGGACTTAGGTAGGACTTAGGTAGGACTTTGGTAGGATTTTGGTAGGACTTAGCTGTCCTGATTAACTAAACATACGGTTTCTTCAGAGACCTGTCTTCTTCCAGAAGTTCAAGATCTCTTCCAAAGATAAAACCATAATGTCTTCAGGATCCGCGAATACTATTCCTTAATTCATATGTCTTTCCCTGGCAAAAACCGGACTGTGACATAAAACATTAATTAATGATCCACCTGGTTGATGGCTTTCTTCACCTCACTTGGCATTATGACCACTATAAATTCTGCCTCGGGATACACACCAGAGTCCTGGAAAAGTACAAAAGTGGTCTTTATCCCGAAAGCTGGCCAAGCAGGTTACACTGCGGCTAAGGACTTTCGGCTGATCAGCTTGACCTCCTTCACGTTGAAGGCATTGGAAAAGATGATCGACGTCTATACCAGGCAAGAATACCTGGTAGATGGGACCTTGCACGCGGGTCAGCATGCATGTAGGCCTGGATTCTCAGTCAAAACTGCGCTACAGACGGCTGTGGGCAAACTCGAGAGAGAATTGGATGCGGGAGGGTACGCCCCAGGTGAAACAATTCCTTGGAAACGGCTCAAAGGTAGTTTTGCATATGTTTTTCCAAGAATGAAGTTATCATCGGAATCGTTTCTGATGATTTTTTTCACCTGGGGCGGTAGGTCCCTTTCTAGATATTAAGGGGGTTTTCCCAAGCACACCCTGTAAAACGATCTGCGAAGAAGCATGGAAATGTGGCGTTCCTGAACCACCTGATAAGTTGATCAGAAGTATGCTGTAGAACAGAAACTTAGAAGAAGAGTATGTCGAAGCCAAGGTAAAGGGCTTCGTTTCAAATGGATGTCAACAGGGAGAGGTCTTGTCACCTTTACATGGTGACAATGACCTGTGATTCATGGTTGCAGATCGGCTACTTAGGAAGCTTAATGAGCTGGGATATTTCACGCAGAGCTATGCGGATGATTTCTTAGTAATACTAAGAGGATTTGTATCAGAAGTACTCTTAGAACTAATGCAAACGGCACTACGCATTGTAAAAATATGGTGCGATAATATGGTGCTGTCTGTAACTCCCAAAAAGACGAATTTAGGATTTTCCTCTTCACGAGGAGATACAAGGTCCCTAAATTAAAAGAGCCTGTATTTTATGGTAAAGAGATAGCAATATCTAGTTCGGCGAAATATTTAGGAGTAATCCTGGATAGAAAGCTGAGTTGGAGAGAGCATCTCGAATACCTGTGCAATAAATTTTGTATTGCTGGATCTGCAGAAGGGCAATAGGATCATCTTGGGGTCTAGGGCGATAAACCTCTGTTTATATCCGCTATGGCCAAAGCTGCGCTCACTATGAGCAAGCTTAAGGCACAAGGCAGATGGGAACAAGGTGGGGAACACACTAGGTTCCCGGATTCCATTCTGATTATCCCAGAAATGAACATGGGTCAGGACAGAATGACGAAAAAGGTTAAATTTAAACCTTTATTCCAAGTGAAAATCCCAAATAGGGACGATTGGAAGAAGGGCCTTCCTTTGGCTAGGGACATCAGATGGATCTAAAATTAAATGCGGCACAGGGGCGGGTATATATAGAAGCAACGGCTGCACTAGGGTTTAAATGTCACTGGGACATTATTCGACGGTCTGGCAGGCGGAGGTCTGTGCTGAGATGGTACTTGATAAAAGGGCATCTGTGGATTGGATCAGAAACACCAATGATGGGACCTGAACTTGCACTGGGCATAATGCAAAGTGGGGTGAAAGAGGCTGTCAACAGGTGGATGCAAGGAAGGCAGGAAAAAGTTTGGGCGGCCACGGAAGTGGGACGGCAGGCGAGGGAACTGTTAGGTTTAACCCTAAACAAGGGCCGTTCGCAAAGCCTTCTGAAGCTCAATAAAATCAGTGTGCGAACCTTGGTCAGGTCACTGGGCACGGTCTTGTTAATTATCACCAACACAAAATTGAAAAGCAAAACATTGTGTAGGAGGTGTGGGATTGAGACATAGTCATCAGTTCATGTTTTGTCATTGCCCGGCTTACGCTAGGGAAAGACATATGAGTTGGGGAAAAGCGTTCGCGGACCCTAGAGGTATTACGGATCTTTCTTTGGAAGATATCTTGGCTTTCTGGAAAAGGACAGTTTCCAAAGAACTGGAAACTGTCTTTGGAACTGACTTTGGAAACTGGTTTCCAAAGAAACCAGTTATTTGAGCTGATTGGTATGATTTATGTCAAGTTCAATATTTTAATTCTTATTGAAAAGCTTAAATACCAGGGAGATAAGAAGGATATTCGAATTACCTGGTTGGGGTCCTTTGTTTATGGAAAAGGGTTAGGCATAGGTAGTATGTATGGAGATGTAGAGGGATTATCCAAGCGTCATATGCCACTTGTGGTCATATTCTCTTTTCTTAATAATAATAAAATACGAATTATCTACCTAACTTAGTGATAAGTTTCAAAAATTAATTTCAGTCGGCCTATTCGGGTGGAGAACTTTGCAGAACATTATCGAATAATGTCAGCGGATTCGGACTTCAGGTTTTCTGAGGAATTTGAGGATCTGAAGCCCGTAGGAAGGGACCAACTCTGCAGTGCTGCTGATTTGCCCTGCAATCGACCAAAGAATCGTTTTACAAATATTTTACCTTATGACCATAGCAGGTTTAAGTTACAACCTGTTGATGATGAGGAGGGCTCTGATTATATTAATGCCAACTATGTACCCGTAAGTTATTTGATTTCTTTCTTTCTTTTGTTTCTTTTTTTTGTTTCTTTTCTTTGTTTCTTTTTTTGTTTCTTTTCTTTGTTTCTTTTTTTGTTTCTTTTCTTTGTTTCTTTTTTTGTTTCTTTTCTTTGCTTCTTTTCTTTGTTCCTTTTCTTTCTATTCCTTTTTTCTTTCTTTTTTTCTTGTCTTCCCTTTCTTTGATTCCTTGTTTAACATCTTTTGTTTATCTTCTATAACATATTCGATTCGGTTAAGATCTGAAAAATTACATTTTGTAAAATGAAATGACTATTCCAGGGTCACAATTCCCCGAGGGAATTTATTGTAACGCAAGGTCCCTTGCACTCAACGAGGGATGATTTTTGGAGAATGGTTTGGGAAAGTAATAGTCGAGCGATTGTCATGCTTACTCGTTGTATTGAAAAGGGACGGGAAAAGTGCGATCATTACTGGCCAGTTGATACACTTCCCGTTTATTACGGAGATATTTGCGTGACAATTTTGAACGACTCTCATTATCCTGATTGGAGCATCACAGAATTCATGCTCTGCAGGGTAAGTTTCTACAATTCAAAGCTCTATTTTCACTGTGATAAAACGTAATTTCGTTTTGC
Organism: Ganaspis sp. Gsp50; assembly: GCA_011057455.1. Lineage (NCBI taxonomy): Eukaryota > Metazoa > Arthropoda > Insecta > Hymenoptera > Figitidae > Ganaspis > Ganaspis sp. Gsp50. The sequence continues at coordinate 5,556 of WNHD01008667.1, forward strand.
GAAAAAGCGTTTACTCTTTTGCTGTAATTAATTTTCTTATTCTTGAAAGGAATTTTAGAATCAAATTGAAATTTCAGGGAGATTCAAAGAGAGTCATCCAGCACTTCCATTTCACAACGTGGCCAGATTTTGGGGTCCCTAGTCCTCCCCAAACCTTGGCAAGGTTCGTTCGAGCCTTTAGGGAAAGAGTCCGACCTGATCAGAGGCCAATCGTGGTCCATTGCAGCGCGGGTGTCGGACGTAGTGGTACTTTCATCACTTTGGACAGGATACTGCAACAAATTTTGGTCTCGGATTATGTGGATATTTTCGGCATTGTCTGGGCCATGAGGAAAGAAAGGGTTTGGATGGTCCAAACCGAGCAGCAGTATATTTGCATCCATCAGTGTCTTTTAGCTGTCCTGGAAGGCCAAGACACAACGGGACCACCTCGGGAAATCCACGATAACCAGGGTTTCGAGGGTAAGAGTGACTTTTAGTTTACTTTGCTGATCGTTTTTTATGTGGATAACAAATTTGATAACACAAATTCTGTTTATTAATGTTCTTTATTTTTTATTGTTAAAGCCATCTTGATTTGGGTGAAAAGATTTGTGTGGATGTTCACGAAGAATTTTATGGAGATATTTATTTTCTAGCTCATAATGTTGCCCTGTTGGTACGGTACCCAAATAACACTATTACAAACTACAATCGATCTGACAAATGATAGATTTGAAAAACGCGATACTTTTCTCATGACGAAACCAAGAACTCTTAATGCTTTACTTGTAGTAACAGATATATGGTAATCAAAATTAAGGTTATAGCTAAATGTTACACCAAGGTTATTAACATCAGATTCTCTCTGCAACTCTTCACCTCCTATTGTATAAATAAATGACTCAAAATCCTTCTGTCTAAAGAATAAAATAATATAACACTTTTCTATATTTAAAAATAATTCGTTGTAAATTGGCCAGTCATGAAAGTCATTTAAAGTAAATTTAGACTAGATTGAATACCTTTATTAAAATCAGAAGTTTCGATTTGTGTACATTTACCATTCAAATTCTGCTCTAGAGAGATGTTAGTAGCTACGCTGTTTTCGAAGTTCTGCCGCTCGGCTCACGGGAGCCCCTCTTTTATCGTTCGTCTCAGGAAGAGCGCGCACCAATGAAACTCAAGCTGCGCGCGCCAGCTCGAGTCTGATTGGCTCGAGTCCCTCCCGTCGAACGTGGAAAAGATTCCTGCGCGCGTTCATCCAGTATCATCTCTCCCACTGTGGTATTCACTTATGTGATGCGCCGAGTACTGTACAATTTTGGACACAGAAGTATGACGATGCTTCGATTATCATTTAAGTCTATTTTTTTAAAAATAAAAACAACTTGGCTATGTCAAGGTTGGCTTCATGAGTTGCTGCGTAAGGAAGAGAGTATTAGAAACATTTTTTTAAAGACAAAAACAACTTGGCTATGTCAAGGTTGGCTTCATGAATTGCTGCGTAAGGAAGAGAGTATTAGAAACATTTTTTAAGACAAAAACAACTTGGCTATGTCAAGGTTGGCTTCATGAGTTGCTGTGTAAGGAAGAGAGTAGTGGTAGAATTTTTTTTACGCCAAAACAACTTGGCTATGTCAAGGTCGGCTTTATGAATTGCTGTGTAATGTAAAAGAGCTAAGCTCTGTAAAATTTTTCCGTGAACTTCCAAGTGAATATTCTCACCCAGTTCTCTTGTCAATTTAATTGTATTTTTTAAATTTTATATTGGTGGTGGATTCCTTATAAGGTGCAGGTAGCTTTTCATAATTCCCTTCCTTAGAGAATTTGATTGACATTTGCAGGAAAAAATTTTTTGTTATCAAGCTGTTGACATGAAGAAATTACCTTATTACAAAGAGGACTTCTTTGGTAAACATTTTTGCAAAGGAAATTGAAAGAAATTTTAAATTAAAATTCAGACGAAAGTTAATTTTTTTTAAATTTTTTTATTTACAATTTTGAGTAGTTGAGGATATTAAAAATTTGTTGCAATCTTTCGTCCTTTGAATTCAGGAAAGAATCGAAGTTCAGTCGAAAATGCAAAGAGTCCAGGGGATGATGAAAAGGAGAGGTGACCTTCGAACAGCGAAAACAGCTCCGATGGTAATAAAGTGCCGCTGATGCTTCTTCCTTTGCACGCAATTTGATAAAAATTTCGAGAATTCGAAACTAGCATGTTGCAGTAGACTTTTGCCTGCAGATGCCAATGGCTTAAATAATTGATTCGAAATTTTTTTTCGAAATCAAAATCCCTGTAGCGTAAGAATTTAGGAGGGCACAATTTTGATTTGAATTGTTTATGATTATTGTTCATGTACAATATTTTATGAATGCTGCAATTATTGTTATTCTTTTAGGTTAAATAATAGTTAGCAAATAAATAATAAATGTTAAACAATTCTGCTCAACGAGAAAGCAACATAATGCACAATAAATTTGATGTTACCTTTCTGGGGATATTAAATCCCGTTTATTTTTATGTATTGCATGAAGATTGTTTTTGTAGAAAAATGTTGAAAGCCTGTATTCATATATTAAACTAATTGCTCGTTATTTTGAATTTTTAATGCTCGCATTTGACAGAAACGAAGATTTATTAGTTTCTGAGTTGTAGAGCATGAAATCTAGAATAAGCACCGGAGAACAAATATCATTAATCAAAGCTTTTGGTTTCTTTTAGATGACGAGGGAATCGCTGAGTCAGGGATGTGATAACGTGGAAGCTGAATTAATTCAGCCAAGATAGAGGAAATGGATTTGTTCGAGAAAATGAAGATACGGGAAAAAACCGACTGAGGGATCTTGGAAGAAAAAAAGAAGCAAAGAAAATAGGAGGAAAAGAAAGGGGCAAAGAACAGGGAAGAAAGAAGTAAAGGAAAGAAAAAAGGAAAGAAGAGACGAAAAGAAGAGACGAAAAGAGGAAACGAAAAGAAGAGATGAAAAGAGATGAAAAGAAGAGACGAAAAGAAGAGATGAAAAGAAGAGGAGAAGAAAAGACAAGAGAAGAAAAAAAGTAGAAAAGGACAAGAGCAAGGAAGAAGAGAAGAATCATTCGAAGAGAGTAAGAAGAATAGATAATTAAAATAATTGAACAAATTTAAAATTTGAATATTTCATTATTTTGGATGGACAAAGAATTCTACGAGAGCACAAATTAGATAAAAAAAAGTCAAATTTTGATAAAACAAAAGCCCAAACAAAATCTCCAATGTTTTTGTCCTTTAACTTTCTTCTTCTTTAATTTTAGTTTCTTCCCGTCCAACAATCGTATGGAATTAAACCATAAAAATCTTTTTTATAGAAACATTACCAAAAAATGGTCTTCTAGATTGTACAAAAAAAAATTTCCCTAAGTCCAAACTGCTTCCAAAAAAATTTGTAAAACTTAAACACTTACTTTTGATTTCTTTTAAAAAGTTACTTTTAAATTTTAAAACAACTTTTTTTTTACTTTTAATTTTTTCTCTTTTCTATTTTTTATCGCAACTAATTTCTAAATTTTTTTCAAGTGATATTTTTTATTTTCACTTAATCTTTCTCATCTTTTATATTTAATTAAAATATTCCTTCTTAAATTTTTCTATCCATTTTATCTTTCATATCCTTTTTATCCTTTTCCTTTTGCCTATTTCTCTTCTTACAATCTTTTTTCCTCTTTAAAAAATTCTTGTTGAGTTTAAAAACAATCGAGTCAATGGGAACAAGAAACTCGCAACTTCTTAGAAGCCATAACCATATCATCTCCCTCGACGAATGGATTTTTGAAAAAAAAAGTTAGGAACCAATTTTACGGGCTTCCATCCATATTCTCTTTTTCTGAATTATGTAATAATTTAGAGAATTTTTAAAAATTCATTATCGAGGGAGAATTTTGGATTCTTGTACTTAATTTTGTAATTAAGTGTACAGACAAATTTAGTCCACAACATTGTAAGAAATTAGTATCTATTGTTAATCGTTAAAGCTTGCAAAATATCTCGCAAAACAAAAAAAACTTAAATGAGATAAATAATGAGCTTGCGCGCGCTTGCGTGTTTGTGTACATGTGTGTGTGTTTGTCAAGAAAAGAGAGAATGCGACTTTTTTTATAATCGCGTATGTTTAAACGCTTAAACTTTCCGATCCTTGAGATCGCGAAAAATGTGAAAATAAAATTTGCAATATTTGAAAAGCGAAAAATTCAAAAACAACGCGGAAAATATTTCAATTCTTTTTTTTCGTCTTCTTTCGATCACTTTTTTCTTTGTTATAAAACAATTTTATTTTATTTTTATTTGTTTTTTTTATTTTATTTTATTTTATTTTATTTGTTTTTTTTTGTTTTTTTTTTGTTTTATTTTATTTTTTTGATTTGATTTGATTTGATTTTGAATATTGCAAATTTTGTCGGCATGATAAAGACTATTGTAAATAATGTATTTTACCGAGAATTTTATTATTATCATTGTTATTGTTATCGCAGCATTTTATTGATTATTACCGATTATTGATATTATCAGCTCTGTTAGTTTTACATCGACATATCAGCTCATGTAGATTTTTAACTCGACAAATTGAACCCTCGCCATCCGAAGAAACTTTATATTCCAATTTGTAGGCTTAATTGTATAAACGTAAGCGCTGTCAGGGATGAAATGTATTATTTTTTTTATTTTTTATTTTATGATTTTATTATTATTTTATTATTATTATTATTATTATAATTATTTTTATTTTTATTTTATATTATTACCATTTTCATTATCATTATTATTATTATTTTTATTAATACTATTATTACCACTATTATTATTACAAACAATTATCATTATCTGATTGGCAGCGACGGAGGAATAGAATCTCAAGTATTGCCTGGACCTTCGAACAAATACGATTTTTTTTAAAAATTAAGAGTATTTTTAAGAATTCAAGAAACAATTTACCAATTTTAAGTTACTCTGTGATAAATTGCGATCAATGATCGATTTAAGCGCGAAAATTTTTAATCCAGTTCGAAACTCAATGTGCTTTTGCATCGAAAAAAAGTATTTATATTTAAAAAGTGAAGCTTTCGACGTGAGATTTTTAAAGTTTTATAATCGCCAATTTCAGGGTAGAATTTTCAAGAAAAAACTTGAAAAGAAAAGGACAAAGCCAATTTTTCGCAATTTCAGGATATATCGAGTTAAATTGTCTCTGAATTTTGAGAAAATAAATTTTTTAATCAGAAAAACTGGTTTTTATTTTGACCCTCACGTTTAATTTTTTAATTTTCGTTTTATATATTTTTTTTTTTTTATCAACTTTTGAATTTTTTTCTATGAATTTTTAAATAATTTGAGAAAATGTTACGTATTAGTTTACGTAAAATAAATTTCTAAATATTTTCAAAAATAATTTAACAAATAAGAAGTATTTTGTACGTTTTTGAATAGTTTAGTAGTGTATTTTTCTTTTTCTTTTCTATTTTTCTTATTTTTTATTTTTATTTTTTCTTTTTATTTTTTCTTTTTATTTTTTATTAAAATTTGAAGAGAACTTTTGCATCATTTTTTTATTGCAGTTTTCTATTCACATTTTCCCTCTATGCTTATAACATGCTTTATTTTTATAGTTTCGATGCACTATTTTAAAACATCCATAAAAAAAAGTTACGATAAAAAATCGATTTCCATTTATTTTCGCTAACATAAAATTTACAGTGCTCATTTTTATTATTTTCTATTTTGTGTAATAAAGGTTTTTTTTCTTTTATGTCGAGTCGTTTTTTGACGTGTAGAATTTTCAGTTGAGATGAAATGGAAATACAAGGGGTGGGAGGTAATTTTTCAAAGAAGATGCTATGGAATTCCAGATGTCGATGAAGTTGGATCGTGTGTCAATGGTGTCGACTTTTTTATGGGCGATAATCTAGACTGAGAGCTTGAAAGGCTGCAAATAATCCCCGACGCCAGAGGTGCCCTTGAAGGGTGAAAATCTTTCCACTTTTCCTCTGAACTTTGAATATTTGGCTCTGCTGCTGTGTTTTCACTTTTAGAACGACCTGTCACGTTTTTCAAAAATTTAATTTACTCGAAAAGAATAATTTTAATCCAGTAATCCC
>WNHD01008670.1:0-11614 GCA_011057455.1 Ganaspis sp. Gsp50
TTATTTGCTTCGTAGAATATTTTGAGTTCTTGAAAAACTCTTTTCTTACAATAGTTATGATCGTTTAAACAACAATTCATTAACAAAAAGCTGGAACGAGTAACAGTCACATCGCATGTCAACACGAAAGAAAGTGAGGTTAGCCGCATTCCCGCGGAAAATCAACGATTCAACGCCCGATTGAACGGGAACGTAGACGTAAAAGGAAGGACCTTAGGCTGATTCCAGAATGGGCTGATTCTAATAACTATATAAGATGTTATAGTAAAATCATCATAAATAAGACGATCAATGCATTTTTTAATATTCTATAAGAACCCTTCTAGAAAAAATCGATTAAACACGATTTAAAACGATTTGGAATTAACAAACTTGAATCGTTTACAATTGTCTCCAATCGAGTTGTAGTTCAATACGATTCAGAACAATTTAGATTTAGCAAGTGCTGAATCGTTTCCAATTGTAGCCAATTGGGGTATCGTTCAGATAATCGATTTCAATCGTTTTCAATCGTGTGGATATTTTTTAAATTGTTTTGAATCGTTTAAGTGACAAGAGAAAATAAAATTTTAAGTGTATAATAATTTAATTTATTTTCAAATTTAATATCTCATTAAAAAAGTAAGAAAATATTTGAATATAAAAAAAAATCATTTAATTTTAATAAATCAGTGATAGGTGACTGTAAATTAAGAAACTATTTAAAATCATTATTTTATCGTTTTTTATTATTAAATTGAAATATAAATGTAATACATTTTAAAAATTAGTTTCTTATGTTATATAATTTCTTTTAAAAAAGATATTTGCTTCTTTATATTGCAGTTTATAATATGTATAAATAATATCTAGGACTAAAGAACAAAATTATGGCAGAGGAAAATTTTAAATTATTTTATTAAAAAAATTTATTATTTCACAATGATAAGAAAAAAATATTTACAAAGTAATATGCAGCATTTATATTAGCACTGAAAATTTGTATTATGTAAAGTAAACGTGATATAACAGGATTCCGATTACAAAAATATTTCGACAATTATTTAAAACCTTGGTATAAAAAAAATGTATTATGTTAATTTTTTATTCTTTTTGTACAAAACATCAAAGTCATAATTTTAATGTTATTTTTAGAGAAAATTTTAAACTAAAGTTTAAAATTGTCTACTGGATTTCTATGTTTTGCGGAAGTCGACAAACGTAACTTGCATTTTCACAATTAATATATATTAATTTTTCTGTAACATCTGTTATGTCGATCAAGCTAATTTCATTATTTTTCTCTTCTACTTTATACATGTGTTTAACAAGTTCATCGGGAACTACAGTAAACATAACAACTGATAAACAGCATTTTTCGTCAGTTCGAATAATATCATGAATTTGAATTACATCTCCAGAACGTAATTCAAATACGGTGTCGTTTCGTTTAGTAGAAAGCGTATTTTTAATACTTTTATAAACAGTTCCTTTATAAATGCACTTATCAAAAGAATCCCCTTCCAAAACTTGATTATTTGTCGGATTTATAATTTGTATTCGCGAACTTCTACCGAAAAAAGTAACGCCATAAGTGCTTCTCGTAGCAAACCTTGACAATGCAGTAGGAGAAAAGATTTTTTGGCAATATTGTCTTGCAACTTCAGAGTGAAAAATGTCACGGGACGTTTGAAATTTATAATCTAGAATTTCATGAGCTTTCGTGGCCATTTGTTGTTCCGGTTTTTTAGGACCTAAGGCATATTGTTTCAAAATGTGTAAATGACTTTCGAAACAAAAAGCAGAAATTGCCCACAAAGGACCTGAACGACGAACAGATTCAACTAAATGAAGTAAAATATGGACGTTGAAAGTCATTGCATTTTGTCCATAGAAGATCTCAAATTCTCCAACAAATTGAACCATGTTAATTTCACAAGTAAGAAGCTCTTGTGGTGTTATTTCTGTCTTTAACAATGTGAAGACAGTATTAACAAGCAGCGCAAAATGATTTAGAAAATTGTCTGGTAAAATTCCTCTCAAGCAAGGTACTCCAAAAAACAGTAGCCAACATCTCCATTCCGTAGCTTTCCATTTAGACTTCGAAGAAAACTCTCGCATTACTCTGTGATTTTCGAGAACCGTTTCAAGAGAACTTAAAAGATGATTAATATTTCCTACGTCTTTTTGTGACAGAAAACTAAGTTTAATCCATAATTCCCACAAATGTTGTACAACTCCAATAAGAATACAATGCATGTATTCCAGAGGAAAACTCCATACCATGTCAAAAAATTGATTAAGATTTAAGAAACTTGATCGACCTTTTACTCCATTAACAAAAGTTTTGCGTAAATCTCTATCATTTCTAATAACAGCATTTTCTTGACGTGAGCATACAATATCAACATCTCTTACATGTAATTCATGTTTTCTAATTTGAAAATCAGGATCGAAAAGATATCTAACATAATTAGTGTATACTCCTCTTTGGTAACACCAACTACATCCAAAAAATCCATTGTATTGAATTCTAAATTGAAGTATAGGGCGAGCAACGGAATCAAGCACAACAAACAAAATCTTAAATTTAAAATTTAAAGTAATATCACCAATTTTTAGGTCAATACCTCTAACATTAATCAAATCAATCAGTTTCATAAATTCATCTATAAACGAGTTCATTAAATCGGGCTGAGGTTCTTTATCAACCATCATTAATCCAGCCAGTATGATAAATTTCATTCGAAGTGAAATAGGTAATTCGTTTATTTGCAATAAAGCTGCCCAAAAATTTTCATCACCACTTCGCTTCATCACTGCGCCGTCGAAAAAAGCATTAAAAGTTAAAATTGTACTTGAGTTAGTAGGATTAACATTTTTATACAGTTCCGCGTCTTGAAAATCTCGAATAACATTGTTTTCTGCAAAAAGACGATTTTGTCCTCTATGTAAATTTAATAATGCAGTTTTTACAACGTCAAGCTTAAATAACTTTTCAATTTGATATTGTAAATCAACCATTAAAATATATTTTCCTTTACGTGTGGATAAGTTACATTTTGAACCGCATTTATCACAAAGACCTTCGGGGTTGTTCATTTTCTTGTTATTAGTTGAAACTAAAGTTTGTTTACACTTAGGACAATAAAAGCAATAAGTTAATTTTTTTCTTCGGGTTCAAACATGCGAGTAATCAGATAATTGGATAGATTTAAATGATCAAAGTCAGGTCCAGCGCATAATTTTAATAAATTGACTAAGGCTAACCGACCTTCTAAGGAAAGGCCATATCTAAGGCTAAAACCTCTAACCATAGCTAACATATCTCTTACGGTCAAATTTGATTGAGGGAATAAAATTAAATTCTCCCACGGATACCTTGTTGGAGGGTTATCTTCATTATTTGCATCATTAAAGTGGACGTCATCTTCGAAATTTAAACGATCATTTATATCTTCGTTATTGACATTGTCATTGAAATCACCTTCAGGTGCTGCATTGTTTTCTTCGTTAATAATTGGTTCGTTATAAGCTGCTTGTTCGTTTACGTCATTAATAATATTAACATCTTGTAAATTCTGTTCACTTCTTGAACTAATTGAAGAAAATATATGTCATCCTCTTGTGAATCGTCGTTGGAGTTCGAGTCGTCGACATCCATTGCTTGTGCACCTAAAGCAGTTGATAAATTTTAGGTTATTAAAAATTCCATTAAAGTAAAAAGTTATAGAAGGTTTAAAAATATTGTTTGAAAAAATTATTCTGAGAGCTAAAAGCATGTCGATGATAAATAAATGTTTTTTAAAACAAGTACTGCAGTTGTTTTTCAAATATTTTTATATGAAAAATTGATCAGAAAGAAAACAAAAATTTTTTTTTATCTTATAAATAGTATTTTTATTTTTGCCTTTTATACAAAACAACAAGAAAAAACAAACACAAATATAAGTACTAAATAAAAGTATTTAAGTTTCTTACGTTCTTGATTTTGAGAAGGGACTGGCAGGTTTTGCATAGATGATTGTGCAATTCGACGTTTCCATGCATTTTTAGTTTGACTCGATACCATGCTTGCTTTGAATTCAGGTCGTAAAAATCTTCTATATACTTTTCTTTCTTCGTCAAAGTTATCGCTGTCCATTTTTTTATATATACCTACAAAATTATTATCAATAAGTTTAAGTTTGTAAGATATGTGTCGATTTAACAGAAAAGAATTTTATACAAATAAACTAAAAGTTTAAAAATTATTTACTTCATATATTTTAATGGTTATTTTATTATATTTCACTGTAATCGATTGCGAATTACTTTCTTTCTTTGTTTCTAAATAATGGTCTAGTGCATGACATTTATAACAAAAACGTTTAATTGTAAGAAAAAGCTTTGTTCTTTCTTTTTGGTCTTAATTTATATAAAAAATATAATTATAATTTTTAGAAAGAGCACTGAAAAAATTAATACTGTGAATTTTACAGAACTGTTACAGAGCAGAGGATATAAACATCTACTGGACGATAGTTATGGAAAAAGTGGTGAATATTTCCGGATAAACTCATGAAAGTTCATTATAAACTCATGAAAGTTCAGTATAAAGAACAGAACTTTCATGAGTTTATCCTGAAATATTCACCACTTTTTACATAACTCGTCCAGTAGATGATTATATCCTCTGCTCCGTAACAGTTCTGTAAAATTCACAGTATTAATTTTTTCAGTGAACTATCCTAGTTTTTAATATTATAATTTTTTTTATAAATATAAGTTGCGGTTTGTATAACTTTTTGTTTTTAGTTAAAGGGCTTGTCCCGTTTATTGTACAAATAAATAAATAAATAGTTATATATTCTAGAATTTATCACTCGGTCATATAAATTAGTGTTGAAAAGGAATAGAGCGATCACTCCGAGTCAGGTAAAACGTGAAAATCACAGATTTTTTATTGACGTTTCGACAGCACTGCTGTCTTCTTCAGAACTAAAAATTTATTTAATTATAAAACAAAATTTACACAAAAAAATATATAATAAATTAAAATTAATGTAAAAAATTTTAATTTATTATATATTTTTTGTGTAAATTTTGTTTTATAATTAAATAAATTTTTAGTTCTGAAGAGAGCAGCAGTGCTGTCGAAACGTCAATAAAAAATCTGTGATTTTTACGTTTTACCTGACTCAGAGTGATCGCTCTATTCCTTTTCAACACTAAATAAATAATTATATGTATATATTTACTGACAAAATATCAATACTATTTTTCTAATGAGTGTTGAAATAACAGCGGCTTTGGCTGCCTTTGGTTGTTAAATGTATAATAAAATGACCTTTAATATTTTGTAACAACTATATATATGTTGTTTGGACATCACTGTTACTTAATATTGAAAAATTAATATATCCCTAAATCATAAAAATTTTAAAATTTATATTCCATAGGAGAAAATCTTTAAAAGTTAAAATTTTTATTTCCATAACAAAGATTCATAATTTTCAAAAAATTATAGGTACTGTTTGATACAAGTACTAATGTTTTATTAAATGAAAAAAATAAAAATACGCATATGACTTATAATTGAAATAATAATTAAAACAAAAATTTATTTAAATTAAGAAAACATATAAAAATCCTAACCTTAAAAATTATTTTTCTTTAATTACGAAATTTATTACATATAAATAAAGAAGTTTTATGTAAGTGAATTCATATTTACCTTCACCTTTAAATATCGAAGAATATTAATTTATCAAAAACACTTCAATTTACACAACAAATTTTAAACATTAATCCAAATAAAAAGCCGAAAGCTGTTTTTACTTTCCACTATTCTGTATCACATGTCTGAACCGTCTGAACATACACGTGTTGCGCAAATATATCGATTATCGAATGATATCGATAAATAATAATGAGCGCAGTTCAATATACCTTACTAGTGCAGGTTATGTTTGATTTTTATTTGGTCGCACCGGCCGGTATTTCGTATTACCAAGTAAATGTATTATAAATATATAATATTGATTAAAAATTATCAGTGACACTTATGAATTCAATAACCATAAGTTAAACAATGTTTTTTTACGTCCAATTTTTGTCGGGAAGTGCAAGAGGTAATAGAAAAATTATATCGGCGTCTGACTTCAGACATCCACCTTTGGAGGAAACTGCTGAAAAAATCAATAAAAATAAAAAGTATAAAGTTTATGGAGAAGATGGAAAAACTTTTGTCTCTGTGGCAATTCTTTTTGTTTCAGGTAAAGTATGTGTGATATTTCTTATTACTTGTTACTAATCAATCAAGTAGTTGAAATTTCTAGGGTCTCGTACCCATAACAAACATTTTCATTTAATATTAAAAGCGCTTTTTTAATCTTTTAAATATCTTGGTAAGTTTTCATACTTTTTTTAAATAAAAATAAAAATGTTTTTTTTACGTAAAGTGTATGCATAAGTATTCTGTTAATGCAAATGTTTCAAAAATATAATTTACGAAGTGTGTTAGGATGTGTTAAAGGAGATATTATTTAAGTATAATTTGCAATTGTTTTGTACTCTAGAAAAATAAATTTTTTATTAAAAAATGACAAATTTGACAAGATTCCAAATTGATAAATATAATACGATAACTAAAGTAAAAAATAAAAAATAATGTATTCCCTATCAGTAAAAATTCTTTTAAAATTTATTGTGCAATTATTAAGATTGTTTATAAAATCTTAAAATATTAACAGTTTTATTAACAGTTTTATAATTACAGAAAAGATAATTCCATAGATTATAATTAACTTCAAACCTTATATATCATGTGTATTCTGAAAAATACTCAGTTATTCTAAATGTATTTAGAAATTTAATAATATCTATCAGTTTAATTATTTTTTAAAATTTTGTGAAGGTTTAACTGAAAAAAGATTGTTTTACTTAAGCAATAAAAAATTTTTTTTTAAAAACCTATAAACATAACTTTGAATTAAACCATTTTTTCGTTTAAAAATACTAAACTATTTTTTTACTTCAGAAAATCTTGACGAATTACAAGAAATTATAAAAACGGAGCGATCACGATTTAATGAAAAATATTTAGACTCATCTTCATCATCAGATGTAAATTCTGGCCAACCCACAATTGATGTGAGTACATTTATAATTAAAATTTGTTCTTAATGTGTCATTTTCTAGGTGAAAACTTTCCGTTCGCACTCTCGCCTAGAAATTCACGCAGGAATCCAGGAAGCTTTTTAGAACATTGCGACCGGTAATTTATATATGATGTCCATTTTTTAATATGTTTTAAAGATAAAAAGGTTAAAAATATTCAGGCGGAATGTTCCAAAAAGATCTCTGGATTTTCGGGAAGAAGTTTTCACTTAGTTCATATTATAACGTGGTATATTTGATTTAATAACAGAAAAAAAGGGATGAATCTAGAGATGCTGAGTTAAAATCATTGATATTAAAAAAGCAGAACGAGCTGTTTTCGAAACCTGATCAAATAGTACAGATTTATTTTCCAGCAGCTAAAATAAAAACAGAAAGATTAACATCACAAAAAAAAGAAAATACACCTCCGAAAAATTCAAAACCTAATTCTCCTAGTTCACCTCCAGCAAAGAAAATAAAAATTAATAAAACGAAATCTCAAATGGAAAAAAATACTCATCCGAAAAATTCAAAACATGTTTCTCCTTTAGCAAATAATAAACCTTATATATTAGATGATGTTTTAATTACCAGCAAAAATGTACCAGGGATTGAAAATGTTGAGGCTTTTCAAAAAACGAGTAATAAACTTCTTTCTTCCTCTACGATTGAAAAACCAAGTACTTCTGGTCAAAAAGAAAGAAAAGAAATACCAAAAACAGAACATTTTACGCACTTAAAGACAACGAATTCCATGTCGCACGGTACATCTATGATTGATAAATCTATTACTTTTAATGATTTTGATAAATCTATTACTTTTAATGATTTAAAAACAAAAGACGTGCTAGGGACAGAAAATATTGAGCCCTTTCAAATAACAAATCCTGATAACTCTCTTTCTTTTTCTTCAATCAATGAACAAAGAGCTTCTTCTAAGTCAATACCAGTAGTAGAAAATATTCGGAATGTGCATTCAAAGGACGAGAAATCGAATGTTAATAGTAAACTGAGTTTCAATTATACAAATCCAATGACAGATGATAATCATACAGATATTATTTTAGATAATATACTACCTGTAATCTCTGCATCTCAATTATTGCTTGATTCAGAATCAATAACGAATTTTTGTACAAATTTGGATTGTCAATCTCGATTATTGAAGGCTGAAGAAACGATTTCAAATTTAACCAGGTTATTAAATCAACAATTACAAATTGTTGATGAACAAAGAATAGAAATAAGGCTTGAAAAGGAGAGAAATGCTGAATTACATTTGAAAATAGAAAACAGCCTTGACGAATTTCAAGGTAAATTTATAAATAATTATTACTATTATTAATTTTTTTTTTAATTTAGAAGAATTTTGTAATTTGATTCCTTTTTGTTTAATTTGTCTGAGTAAAGCTTTGGATTCAAATTATCTAAGTTTAAAAATAGTTTTAGAATATTTTAGAACTTTTGTCCACAATATTTTTTACAATAATAAAAATAATTGCATACTTTTATAAATGTTTATTTTTTTATTGTTAAACTTATTAAAGAACTTTTATGGAACTTGGTTACAGCTTAGGATTTCATCACGAACTTCTCTACACAATTTTTTATTTCAAGAACACAACGTAAATTTGGTTATAAAGTTGCTTTTTATTAAAGATAAAGTTAATATTTTTTTAAAAATTATGTTCAGTCATAGTATAATTTTAATTTGACCTTAATTATATATATTTATTTTACATGTCGATTGTTGTTTTTTCTTTACTCAAATATTTAAGTATAATTATGTTCATACAAATGTCTTTTATTTTAGCAAGAATGTTCGACATGAAAGAGAAGTCTTGCTTATCATCTCATCCTCCTACTGGATTTATTCGTTCTTCCGATGACCACGTAATTATTTTATAATATCTAGTGTAGTGAAATAGAAATTAGAAAAATTATGAAATTGGCCTTGAAAATACAAAAAAAAAATAATGAGCATTTCTAATAACCTTATCACTAGACACTCTATTGATTAAATTACGCATATGTTCTAAAACATTATAAATATTGATAAGCATAGAAACATCAAATCCAACGAATATTTTTTGCAAATGTTTATTAAAACATATTTTTTCAGATTCATCTTGACAGAGGCGTGTGGCTGCCAAGATACAAATATAACGAAGCATGTAGTCGCAATTCTACTTCCTTATTCGTTAAATTACTATGCGATATGATTTTCACACAAGCAGAACTGCAGAACTCAACTGTCAGTGGAAAACCGAGTAACAGGCAAAAAAATTCAGAAAGAGAATTTCAAAAGTTGGATTCTACAAAAGTTTTAGCTTTAAAAGGTATTTAAATTTTTCACTATTTACTACTTATTTTAAAGTCTATTACGTATTTCACCTACATTTTAGTTTCAAATACTAAATTGTCAAAATTGGTTTATTTACGATATACTTCAAACATATTTTATAAATAAAATAACAAATTTTTAAATTCAAATCAAATTTCTATTTTAGAAACATTTTGAGACACGATATAGTACAAGATTATATTACATGTTTAATTCTGTAGATATACCCATATTTACTATTCTTAGAATTCGGAAATTCTTTCAAAAGTATTTATTTCTCTTGGTTATTCTTCAATATATTCTGAAGTACTGTTTAATAAAGCTGACATTTTTAACATAGTTCTTGTATTTCAAATTTTCAATTGTTAATAATGCTCTCCATTTACACACAAAACTGTCTTTTCTTTTCGAGATCCACCATAAACGACAAAACTATTAAATAATCCATTAATTTTCCGATTCAAGTCGTTTTTAACACTCAGTTCTTAAGAAATACATATTCAAAACAATAATTCATAATTTGCTTTTTATACTTGATTTGTAAATATGATATGTTTTATATGCAATATAAAAAACTCTTATTTTTACATTTATCGTGATTTTTTAAAATTGCATAAAAATAGTTAACATTAAAAACTTAGTTATTGAATTGAATGATATTGTATTTCAAGTACTTTTCATAAACTGCGTTTGTGAATTAAAAATAACTTTGAAATGTAATTAAATTGTGATTTGTTTAGATATAACAAAATATTGGTTAGAAAAATCAAATAATTCAGCGGAAGTTGTAGACGAAGCAGTTGGCAAAGTAAAATCATATATTTCTGCCAAAATTGCAGAATTGCAGAGAACTCCAGACTCAAGTATGTAAAAATTTAATCGTTTTTTAATGAAATATATTAATTTAATATTAATATAAAAATAATTAATTAAAATTAATAATAATTAATTTTAATAAATATATTGTATTATTTTTATTTTTTTATTAATATTTTTGTATAATTATTTTACAGAAAAAAAATACAGAAAGTCGAACAAAAAAGGAGAAAAGTTAAGTGATTCCACGTCAGAGAATCTTGCAGATTCTGCAGATGCTCAGATTCCTGCCTTGAACAATCAAGAAAATTTTGAAATAGATGATAATTTCGACAATTTGCCTTCAAGTGACAGCGATTGATTCGCTTTTCATTAAAATTTATTGAAATGTTAAGAAAAATTACATTTTATTTTCTATTTTTTTACTATATCATATTTTTAAACTTTGTTTATTTACATGTGTAAATTACAAATATTTAAATGTTAAATTAGTTCATTCAATTTAACTTATACTAATGATAATTTAATTTGTACTCTTTTAATTTTAGGTTTACCTTTTTTTTAAATGATTTGATGCGTTTCAAAGATTATTTTTAATACAAAATGTAATCACGAAAATATTTTATGTAATTGTCAAAAAATAGTTTTAAATACATTTTCGATAGATATAAACATTTTATTATGTGCAGCTTTATTTTTGTCAAAAATTAAATAGTTATTTTTAATTAATTACTTTTTAAAATATTAGATTTTCTCTTGGTGAAAAATACACTGATTATTATTTTAATTTATTTTAATCTAGAAAATACCATTTTCAATGTTATTTCTCTAGAGAGTTTAATTTCTAACACTTTAAAATTTTCAAAAACTCCCGCCTATTAATACTAGATGCAATAATCGATTAAACACGATTGAGAACGATTGAATATAGAAGAAACTCAATCGTGTGCAATTGAAAAAACACGATTAAGAAACACGATTGGTAACAATTGGAACTTTTTTCTTATTGTTTTCAATCGATTTTAATCGATTTTTTCTAGAAGGGAAGGTATTAATATTTTAAAGTTAAATTAAAAACTTACAAATAAATAGTTCAAAAAACTCTCATTTTCTATCATTTGAAATGTTTTAAAAGTCAAGAACTCTAAATATAATATAAATAAAATGTTCCCAAATACCTCAATCGATATATTTTTAAATACTCTTTAAGATAATATTCATGTTATCACAAACACACACACACATAGAGGGACATTTTTGAAAAAACATGATTATTTGGATTCCTAACATTAGGTCGGTATCCCGGAATCTTTGTTGTTTACGGTGTAAACC
>WNHD01008671.1:0-15525 GCA_011057455.1 Ganaspis sp. Gsp50
CTATTATTGACAATTAAAATTCTATTTTTTAATATAACTTTTAAAATTATCATTTTTTAATGACTGTTCCTTGAGGAATATTTTTCGATATGAAAAAAAAATTGATTTGTATAATGTTAAATTTTTAATTAATCTTAATTACCAAAAATTTATGACAAATATGTCAATGTTACTTTTTTTAAATTTTAAATTTTTTCTCTATGAGGAAGCAAAATGTTCATAAAATGAACATAATTTTCCACTAGTTTAGTTTATTTTCTAGTTACCTTCCTAGTTACGGTTCTAGTTTCTCGTCTAGTTACTTTCCATGTTACGTTTCTAGTTTCTTTTTTAGTTACTTTCCTAGTTTATTTTCTAGTAACTTTTCGAGTTTGTCTTATAGTAATTTTCTTTGTTTACTTTCTAGTAACTTGTTTAGTAACTTTTTTTAGTGACTTTTTTAGTTACTTCTATAGTTTCCTTTTTTTCGTTCCTTTTTATTTCATTTACTAGTTTTTCATATAGTTCCTTTTCCAGTTTCTATTCTCATTATTTTCTAATTGCTTTTATATTTACTTCTCTAATTACTTTCCTTGTTAGTTCTCTATTTTTTTCCTAGTTTCTCTTCTAATTCTTTTTCTGGTTATTTTTCAGGTTCTTTTTCTAATTCCCTTTCTGATTCATTTTCTAGTTCCTTTTTTTGTTCTGTTTCTTGTTACTCTTCTAGTTCCTTTTGTAGTTTCGCTTCTAGTTACTTTTATAGTTACCTTTCTAGTATCTTATCTAGTTTATTTTACAGTTTCTTTTCTAAATCCTCTTTTAATTCCCTTTCTGGTTCTTTTTATAGTCCCTTTTCTAGTTTGCTTTCTAGTTATTTCTGCAGTTACTTTTTTCTAGATACATTTTTTTCTATTTCATATTTAGTTCCTTTTCTAGTTACTTTTCTAATTTATCTTCTGGTTCTTTTTCTAGTTCCTTTTCTAGTTTATTATCTAATTTATTTTCTAGTTTCTCTTTTAGTTCCTTTTCTGATTCTTCTTATAGTTCTCTTTCCTGTTTATTTTCTAGTAAATTTCCTACTTTCTTTTGTAGTTTCTTTTCTAATAACATTTATAGTTTCTTTTCCAGTTTATTTTCTAGTTACTTATATAGTTTATTTTTTAGTATAATCTTTATTTTTTCTAGTGTGTTTCAATTTTGTTATTTTTGTTGTATTATTTTGTTACTTTTGTAGTGGTATTTTTGTAACTCTTGTTGTGTTGCTTTTGTTATATTGTGTCTGTACTACTTTTGTTGTGTTATTTTTGTTGCAGATCATTTTGAAGTCATAAAGAGTATCAAAGAAACACACAATGTTTTTAAATAACCTTAAATAAGAAAAGTGTACATGTTTTGGAAATTCAGAAGAAAATAAGTAAAAAACATGCTATTTAATGGTCGATAAGGGGCAAGTGGGACTTAGAGAAGTTGTGCCATGTGTTTTAGGTTACTTATGGCGACAGTCCAATCAGTGAGGGCAATCAGTAGCATTTTTTGCGTGGCAATACGAGAGGTATATAAAAGTGATGGTCAATCGGTTGAGAAAGCGTCGATGGTCAAACAAGCGAGAGTTCCTAAGAGACTCATTTTCTATATAGCAGGACGTCCCCTTTCTCTATAAATGCAAGGGGTGAGTTGGATCCATTCTTTAACTGCGGTCAATCTTCACTACGACACAACCATACGACAGCAGTCTATTTCACGTACTTTTTTCTCAAAATTATATTGCATTTAAATATAATTATACTGCTGGTAAAACTCAAATGCACTTTTTTTGTAAAATTTTTTTAACATATTGTACATAATTATTTACCATTTTTAAAATTTATAATTTAAATTATAAATTTAAATTTATAATTGAAATTATATAAATTTAAACAATTATTTATTTATAGTTATCAACATTATTTATATTATCAACAATATTAATCGTCATTTTACATCTATAACTTTCTAGTATAATCTTTAATTCTACATTATTTTTTAGGTTACTTTTCTAAATTGTTTTCTAGTTGTTTTTCTGGTTATTTTTTTCTTCACATTTATAGTTACTTTTCCAAATCCATTTCAAGTTACAATTCAAGTTAGATTTCTGGTTACATTCTAGTTACTTTTATAGTTATATTCATTTTAGTATGTTTCTCTTTACTTTCAAATAATTTTTCTAGTTTCTTCTATAGTTGCATTTCTAGTTTCCTTTTTTAATTTTTCACAAGACACATACATAGTTTCTTTTCTAATACCTTTCCTGGTTTATTTTCCAGTTCGCTTTCTTGTTCCTTTTCTAGTTTGCTTTCAAGTTACTTTTGCAGTATCTTTTCCAATTATTTCTATAGTTTCTTTTCTCGTTCCTTTTTAGTTCCTTTACTAGTTTCTTATGTAGTTCCTTTTCCAGTATCTATTCTCGTTTCCTTTTCTAATTGCTTCTATAGTTACTTTTCTTGTTGCTTTTCTAGTTCCTTTCTTAGTTCCTCTTCTAATTCAATTCCTGGTTCTTTCTCTAATTTTCTTCTTGTTTCATTTATTAGTTCGTTTTCTTGTTCATTTTCTTGTTCCTTTCCCATAGTTACATTTCCAGTTTCTTTTCTAGTAACTCTTCTAGTTTATTTTCAAGTACTTTTTCTAGTTACTTCTCTACTTACTTTTTAGTTTATTTCCTAGTTACTTTTCTAGATACTTTTCTAGTTAATTTCCTGGTTATGGTTCTAGTTTCTTTTCTAGTAACTCTTCTAGTTTATTTTCTAGTAATTTTACTAGTAAATTTTGTAGTTTCTTCTCTAGTTTATTTTTTAGTTATTTTTTTAGTTTATTTCCTAGTTACTTTTTAAGTTTATTTTCTAGTTACTTTCCTAGTTACGTTTCTAGTTTCCTTTCTAGTTACTTTCCCAGTTACGTTTCCAGTTTATTCTCTAGTAACTCTTCTAGTTTCTTCTCTGGTTACTTTTTAGTTACTTTCCTAGTTACTTTTTAGTTACTTTCCTAGTTACTTTTTAGTTACTTTCCTAGTTACTTTTTAGTTACTTTTTTAGTAACTTTTTAGTTACTTTTCTAGTAACTTTTTAGTTACTTTCCTAATTACTTTCCTAGTTTCTTTCCTAGTTCCTTCTTTAGTTCCTTTTCTAGTTTCTTTTCTAGACCCTCATTTAATTCCTTTTCTGGTTCTTTTTTTAGTTCCCTTTCTTGTTTTTTCATGTTCTTTCTATAGTTCCTTTTCTAGTTCATTTTATAGTTTCTTTTCTAGTTACTTTTCTATTTACTTTTCTAGTGATTTTCTTAGTTTATTTGTTAGTCTTTTTTCTAGTTTCTTTTCTAGATCCTCTTTTAATTCCCATTCTGGTTCTTCTTCTAGTTTCCTTTCTTGCTTGTTTTCTGATCCTTTTCTAGCTCCTTCCCTAGTTCCTTTTCTAGTTTGATTTCTACTTATTTCCGTAATTATTTTCCTGGTTACTTTTCTAGTCCTAGTTCTATTTCATTTTTAGTTCCTTTTCTAGTTAACCTTCTAATTTATTTTCTAGTTCTTTTTCTAGGACCTTCTCTTGTTCCTTTCCTAGTTTCTTTTTTAGTTTCTCTTTTAATTCCTTTTCTGGTTCTATTTGTAGTTCACTTTCTTGTTTTTTTCTTCTTCCTTTTCTAGTTCTTTTTCTAGTTTGCTTTCTAATTATTTATCTATTTATTTTTCCAGTTACTTTTCTAGTTATTTATTTATTTATTTATTTATTTCTCCAGTTACTTTTCTAGTTATTTGTTTATTTATTTTTCTAGTTACTTTTCTAGTTCCTTTTCTAATTTTGTTTCCAGTTACTTCTGGAGACACTTTTGTAGTTCCTTTTGTTGTTACTTCTTTCTTTCCCTTTCTAGTCATTTCGATAATTTTTTTCTAGTTTCTTGTCTGCTTTTCTAGTTATTTTGATAGTAACTCTTCTAGTTGATTTTCTGTATACTTTTCTAGTCCCCTTTCTACTTAATTTTCTAGTTCTCCTTCTAATTCCTTTCCTGGTTTTTCTTGATCCTTTTCTAGTTCATTTTCTAGACACTTTTTGATTCCTCTTTTGGTTTCTTTTTTAGTTTCTTTTTTAGTTTCTTTTTCAGTTTCTTTTTTAGTTTATTTTTTAGTTTCTTTTTTAGTTTCTTTTTTAGTTTCTTTTTTAGTTTCTTTTTTAGTTTCTTTTTTAATTTCTTTTTTAGTTCTTTCTTAGTTCCTTTCTTAGTTCCTTTTTTAGTTTCTTTTTTAGTTTCTTTTTTAGTTCTTTTCTTAGTTTCTTTTTTAGTTCCTTTCTTAGTTCCTTTTTTAGTTTCTTTTCTCGTTTCTTCTCTATTTCCTTCTTTATTTCCTTTCATAGTGTCTGTTCCAGTCTGTTTTCTAGTTCCTTTGCTAGTTACTTCTATAGTTACTTTTCTAGGTACCTTTCTACTGTCTTTTCTAGTTCCTTTTCTAGTTCCTCTCCTAATTTTTTTTTCTTCCTCAAGAGGAAGCTTGTTTTGATGTATTTTCTCGTTCCTTTTCTAGTTCTTTTTCTAGTTTCTTTTCTAGTTCCTTTTGTAGTTCTTTTTCTAGTTCCTTTTCTAGTTCTTTTTCTATTTCCGTTTCTAGTTCCTTTTCTAGTTTCTTGGTATGTTTCGTTATATAGGTAAGTTGGTTAAAAATACGTAAATGTGAATAAGTTAGGTTATGTGATTTGCAATTTTTCTTTCTGTGATTTCGACGATGGAATGAAAGTTGGTGTACTCACTGATTGTGAGTAGTAAAGGTCAATAAATGGTGAGACGGAAGAAGTAAGGAGAGGTTGCGTTGAGTTTCCGATAGCGGAGATGGGCAGAGTCAAAGAATGAATATTCATCAGTAAACAGGGTTACTGCTTGTAAAGGCAGTGTTGGCAAGAGAAGAGGAAAGTAAAGAGGGAGAGAATGATAGGCGCATGAACGAGGACGAGCTCATGACTTGTACAGATATCACCTTGTCCAAGCTCCAGAGGAAACTTGTAATGTTTATGATATTGCGTTTAGGATAGCAGTCAAGTGACCAACGTCCACCCTTCTCTAATCTCTCTCAACGAGCTACGCCTCCTGGCCAGATACAGCACGTTGGACAAGCAATTATAATAATAATTACCCCATTAACTTCTACTGCACCACTCGCCCTTATGTTCTCCTCATTGTCCACATACGTGTCCACCATGTTAGAAAAATTCGTTGTAAATATGCTTACTCGAATTCTGAATTAGCTCTCCTGCTTTAGCTATTTTTGTGAAACGTTCCCCATTCCAGATAAAGGCCTAGTGTAACAAATGTTGAGAAAAAGGGTGAAAAATGCAAAGAAGAAAGAAAGAAAGAAAGAAAGAAAGAAAGAAGTGACTTAAAGTTGAAAGAAGTTCAGATTTGAAGAAGAGAAACGTTGAATGTTGGAGAGAAAAAATTAGAGGGGCTAATAGTTACAGAGGGTAAAAGTTAAAAACCGTAAATGTTGGGAGCAAAAAAGTTGGTGGAAATAAAAGAGTGAAAGAGGGAAAAATGAAGAGGAATTTGAGTTGATGAATACAAGGGGATTAAAATTGGAAAAATCTGTGAAAGTAAGTAGATGACTAAATAAGACAAGTTTGGTGCGAGTGGAGAAGGGTCGCAAACGAAGAAAGGGCCTTTTAGAAAGGAGAAAGATGAAAGTAGGTGGTGATAGTCACATTGATGGGCTGGGGGAGGAAAAAAGAAGGAAGGTTTGAGGAGGAAAAAGAAGGAAAGAAAGTGTGGCTAGTGATTGGATTACAGTGAGGGAGTCCCCGTGGACTCGCCAAATGACCGGGACAAATTGCCCCTCGCCTTCGGGAATACTTATATATATCCAGAGTCGATCGAGGTTCACCTTCTACAGGTACTAACACGTATGTGCCAACTTGTCCAGAATGTACATTTACTACTCAGGGACGTATTTCAAAATAAGAAAAAAGACCTGCATTACCGCATTATGCATTTGTAACAACTCTCTTGATTTAAGGCAAATGATCTATAGTGACATTTTCAACCCAATGATTGGGGTACAAAAGTTTCAATCCACAAGTTCCAAGGAAAAAATTCCAAAGTTTTCTAATAACTTTTCTAATCATATATCTAGTTACTTTTTGTGTTCTTATTATTCTAGTTACCTTTCTGGATACCTTTCTAGTTACATTTTTAGTTACTTTTACTATTTTTACTTTTCTAGTTACATTTCTAGTTACTATTCCTAGTTTTACTTTTCTAGTTATATTTCTAGTTACTTTTCATTTAAAAAAGTTTTTATGTCGAAAGAAATTTAATGTATCATAAAAATGTATTTGTGACATTCGAATATATTTGGCACGATTCTTGATACTTTTGCAGCTTTTCACGACTTGTGAATTTTAATAATTTATTTATATCAAAATACTAATAAATTTATACATGCATTTTTATTTATCTATAGAACTGTGTTTGTCACGCTTGCTTATATGTTAGGCACGATTTTTTTACATGGGACTCTCTTTTTTACGACTTGTAATAATTTGAAGAAATTCATGAGTACTGAAAAAGATTTTAGTTTTGTGATTTTTTGTTTGTGTCCTAAAGTATATTCCTATCACAGGGTTCCTGGGAAGAGACGACAGGTGGCATTAAAATGACGAAAATATATGTTTTGTAAACCAAATTATTTATGTATTGTATTTGTATTTATGTATTGACTTTGTTATTCACTTTTCTACTAGTTATTCAAGTCGCTTTTTACGGTCGTTCTATAGTTACTTTTCTGGTAACATTTCTGGTTATTTTTCTAGTTTCTTTTCGAGTTATATTTCTAGTAATTTTTTTATTGTTTTTGCTATATACTTTTCTACTATTGTTATTTTAGTCATTTTTTCCAGTTAGTTCTATGGTTATTTTTCTAGTTGCATTTCCAGTTACTTTTCAATTGGCTTTGCTATTTATATTTTTACTTGTTATTCTAGTCATTTTTTTCAGTTAGTTACTTTTCTTGATATTTTTCTAGTTCCTTTTCTAGTTTTACATTTATAGTTCTTTTTCTAGTTCCTTATCTAGTTTATTATTTAGTTGATTATCTAGTTACTTTTCTTGTAACATTTCTAGTTCTTTTTCTAGTTTATTATTTAGTTGATTATCTAGTTACTTTTCTTGTAACATTTCTAGTTCTTTTTCTAGTTGCTTTATTAGTTCTCTTTCTAGTTTGTATTTCTACTTCAATTTCTAGTTTGTTTTTCTAGTTACTTTTTTAGTTCTTTTTCTGGTTTGTTTTTTCGTTCCTGATCTCGTTCCTGATCTAGTTTCTTTTGTAATTGTTTCTCTAGTTTCTTTTGTAATTGCTTTTCTAGTTTCTTTTGTAATTGTTTTTCTAGTTTCTTTTGTAATTGTTTTTCTAGTTGCTTTTCTAGTTTGTTTTTCTAGTTCCTTTTCTAGTTCTTTTCCTAGTTTTACTTTTATAGTTCTTTCTCTAGTTCCTTATCTAGTTTATTTTTTGTTGATTATCCACTTACTTTGCTAGTAACATTTCTAGATTATTTCTAGTTACCTCTTTAGTTCTCTTTCTAGTTTGTATTTCTACTTCAATTTCTAGTTTGTTTTTCTAGTTACTTTTTTAGTTCTTTTTCTGGTTTGTTTTTTCGTTCCTGATCTCCCTTTCTAGTTTGTTTTTCTAGTTGTTTTTATAGTTACATTTTCAGATCTCTTTCTGGTTTGTTTTTTAGTTCCTTATCTATTTTCTTTTCTAATTGTTTTTCTAGTTGCTTTTCTAGTTTGTTTTTCTTGTTCCTTTTCTAGTTCTTTTCTTAGTTTTACTCTCATAGTTACTTTTATAGTTCTTTTTCTAGTTCCTTAGTTACTTTCCTAGTTTCTTTTCTAGTTACTTTTCTAGTTTGTTTTTCTAGTTTCTTTTTTAGTTTCTTTTCTAGTTACTTTCCTAGTTACTTTCCTAGTTTCTTTCCTAGTTACTTTTCTAGTTTGTTTTTCTGGTTACTTTTCTAGTTTGTTTTCTAGTTACTTTTCTAGTTCTTTCTAGTTTGTTTTTCTGGTTACTTTTCTAGTTTCTTTTCTAGTTTCTTTTCTAGTTTCTTTTCTAGTTTCTTTTCTAGTTTCTTTTCTAGTTACTTTTCTAGTTCTTTCTAGTTTGTTTTTCTAGTTTTTTTCTAGTTTGTTTTTCTAGTTCCCTTTCTAGTTTGTTTTTAGTTCCTTTCCTAGTTACTTTTCTAGTTACTTTTCTAGTTTGTTTTTCTAGTTACTTTTCTAGTTACTTTTCTAGTTTGTTTCTCTATTTACTTTTTATTTTATTTTCTATTTACTTTTCTTTTAATATAACAGCAGTAAGGCAATTTCAAAAAGCAGCAAAATAAAAAGAATAGAGTTATATGTGGTATTTGAAGATAAGAATAATAATCATGATATTAATCAATAAGATGTTAAACTCGACTTTTTAAGTGGGCGGATTTTAGTGTTCGAGGAATGAGATTCTTTGCGATTTAGTGAAGTCACTAGTCGAAGGACAAACATGACCCCAGCGTGGGAGGTTACTGTTTTGATTCTAGCTGTTATAGAGAAGACATATATCACTGGTTCACCCCATTGCTATAGATCGTAGTAGTTAGGGCGGCCATGCCAATGGGGTTGGTGGACACTGAAAATTTATTGCTTGTACGATGTGTATGATTATTTAAATCTTTCACAATGCCGGCACATCATTCGGCATGATCGCCTCGAGGAGCTATTCCCTCTTCCTGTTAAATTTCTTCCCTTCAATATGAGTACTTAGTTATAAGTAAAGATCGCAATTATACACTCTCTCCTGTTTCAAGACACTCTCGGGACCTTCCAAACTTCTTTTCGGATTATTTTTTTATGCCCCGAAGAATGACAACCTCGTAAAAATCCATTTTTAGTCATACGGTCATAAAATAGGTATAACAGCTCAGTCTACAATTTTTTACTTCTCTTTTTTAAACTTGATTATTCTTATTTCTGTGTTTATTCTGTTTCTTTATTTGCTGTTTTTTCTCTATTCATTTATAAATGTTTTTTTGCAAAAGTCATAGAAGGGGTAAATGCAATATTTTTCAATTCTAGTATTTGATTTTTCTTTTCTTTTTTTTTTACCTAAGATTGAAAAACGATAGTTTTGAAGGTCATCAAGTAAACAAAATGTTGTTGGGAGACGAAAACAGTCGGAAAATTTTGTGCAACGCTAGACGTTGAGGCTAAGGAAGTAAATTGAAAAGAACATTGACGTTGGGGAACATGCGGCCCTTGTTATGGAGATTGCTTTTGTGGCGAGAATACAAAGCAAAGTGTCTTCAAGAAATTGTAACCACATCAATGGGGGTAAATTTGCTTCCCTGTCTGACGTTAAAGAATTTTTTATTGAAATTGACATCGGCTACTGTCATTATATGCATATATTCCTTTTTACATTTGTTCTTTTTTGCCATTTTAAACGGCACCATTTTTTGTGCATAAATTGAGCATATATATATATATATAACAATAGATTTGCGAGACTGTAGTGGGAAATTCTAAAATATCCTTCTGTGCTTAAAAAGCGTCTCACATATTTCTGAAAAAGGCCATTTGTATCGAAAGCAAAAATATTCAAAGCACATGGCGCATTTCACGCCTAATTTCTTACAAATTCGGTGCTGAATATTCTTTCGATTTCTATCCGATGCGGGCCACGCACCATTTATCTCGCAGGCGTCGGATTTTTACTTTCTTATAAAAGTGTAAGAATTTTTTGGTGCGTGACGATAAAAGAAAATCCTTTCTCTCGGTTCCTCTTAAAACAATGACGCTTCATTTTTTCTAACATTAGAAAAAATTTTCAAATTTTCTCCTGTATTTCTAGTTACTTTTCTATTCATTTTTCTAGTTACTTTTCTAGTTACTTTTCTAGTTAAACTTCTGGTTAATATTCTAGTTACTTTTTGGTTACTTTTCTAGTTACTTTCCCATTCATTTTTTAGTTACTTTTCTAGTTACTCTTCTGGTTAATATTTTATTTACTTTTTGGTTACTTTTCTATTCATTTTTAGTTACTTTTCTAGTTACTCTTCTGGTTAATATTCTATTTACTTTTTGGTTACTTTTTAGTTACTTTCCTAGTTACTTTTCTATTCATTTTTAGATACGTTTCTAGTTACTCTTCTGGTTAATATTCTAATTATTTTTGGTTACTTTTCTAATTACTTTTTAGTTACTTTTTAATTACTTTTTTAGTTACATCACTATTTAATTCTATAGTTTCTTCTAGTCACTTTTCTGGTTTTTTCTGGTTACTATTCCAGTTACTTGTCTGATTACTAATCTAGTTACTATTCTGCTTACTTTCCTATTCATTTTTTAGTTACTTTTCTAGTTACTCTTCTGTTTAATATTCTATTTACTTTTTGGTTACTTTTCTAGTTAATTCCCTAGTTACTTTTCTATTCATTTTTAGATACGTTTTTAGTTACTCTTCTGGTTAATATTCTAGTTACTTTTGGTTACTTCTCTAGTTACTTTTTTAGTTACTTTTTAGTTACTTTTTAATTACTTTTTTAGTTACATCACTATTTAATTCTATAGTTTCTTATAGTTACTTTTCTGGTTTTTTTCCGGTTACAATTCTAGTTACTTTTCTGATTACTAATCTAGTTACTATTCTGCTTACTTTTCTTGTTACCTTTCTACTTACTAATCTAGTTACTTTTCTAATAGCTATTATACTTACTCTTCTGCTTACTTTTCTGACACTTACTTTTCTTGTTATATCTCTAGTAATTTCTATAGTTAACTTTCTAGTAAATTTTCTGGATACTTTTCTGGTTACATCTCTAGTTACTTCTATAGTTACTTTTCTAGTAGCTATTCTGCTTATTTTTCTACTTAAATTTCTACTAACAATTCTACCTAATTGACAAATTAATTTTTTATTCCCCCTCCTATTTGCTATTCTAGCTGCTAATCCAGTTACTTTTGAAAATTAATTTTTCAGTTCCGTAACAATTTGTTTTGACAATTTTCTAGTTACTATGCTAGTTATTTCTATAGTAACTAGTAGTAATTATTTTTTAGTTGCTTTTCTAGCTATTTCTCTAGTTACTTTTCTAATTATTTTTAGTTGCTTTTCTAGCTATTTCTTCAGTTACTTTTCTAATTATTTTCTTAGTTACTTTTCTAGTTATTTTCCTAGTTACTTTTCTAATAATTTTCTTAGTTACTTTTCTAATTATTTTCTTAGTTACTTTTATAATTATTTTGTAGTTACTTTCTTAGTTACTTTTATAGTTATTTTGTAGTTACTTTCTCAGTTACTTTTCTAGTTACTTTCTTACATACTTTTCTAATTATTTTGTAGTTACTTTCATAGTTACTTTTCTAGTTACTTTCTTAGATACTTTTCTAGTTATTTTGTGGTTACTTTCTTAGTTACTTTTCTGGTTACAATTCTAGTTACTTTTAGTACGTCATAGGCAAGCATTTTAATCGTGCCGATTTTAGAATTTCCAAAAGTTGTCTAAATCAACTTACTTTCATCTAAAAAGTATACATACGAAGTTTAAAGCCAATGTCCTTATGTGTGTGTATGCGTGTGTGGATGTTTGTCACGCTTTTTGTGACTTTACGATATACCTCAAATACTTTGACCTATTTCAATAAAATTTGGTGGAGTTAATGCAATCATAAAACTATGAGGGTTCATTAATTGTTCATTTTATAATTCCTACTTTCCGTTTTAATTACTTTTCCATGTTCCTTTTTAGTTATATTTCCAGTTACTTTTCCTAGTTAACTTTCTAGTTATTTTTTTAACTTGTTTTCTAGTTATTTCTTAGTTATGTTTCTAGTTATGTTTCTAGTTATTTTTGCTAGTTATTTTTCTAATTATGTTTCTAGTTATTTTTGCTAGTTATTTTTCTAATTATTTTTTTAGTTATTTTTTCATAGTTATTTTTCTAGTTATTTTCATAGTTATTTTTCTAGTTATTTTTCTAGTTATTTTTAATAGTTATTTTTCATAGTTATTTTTCATAGTTATTTTTCTAGTTATTTTTTCTAGTTATTTTTTCTAGTTATTTTTCTAGTTATTTTTCTAGTTATTTTTTCTAGTTATTTTTCTAGTTATTTTTCCTAGTTATTTTTCTAGTTATTTTTTCTAGTTATTTTTTTAGTTACATCTTTAGTTATTTGTTCTAGTTATCTTTCTAGTTATCTTTCTAGTTACATTTCTGATTACCGTTCTAGTTACACTTCCAGTTACTTTTTCTAGTTAAATTTCTAGTTACCTTTCTAGCTTCTTTTTCTAGTTACGTCTCTATTTATTTTTTTAATTATCTTTTTAGTTACATTTTTAATTACCGCTCCAGTTACGTTTCTAGTTTCATTTTTTTATTACCATTCTAGTTTCATTTCTAGTTGCATATCTAGTTACAATTCTACTTCTCCTTATTACTTTTGCAGTTAATTCTCTAGTAATTTTTTAACGGAATTTTGCAATTCCTATCGACAAGACAAAACTTTTAACCGGAAATTATTGAAAACTATTTGAGCGAGTCGTCCTTAGTGTGGAACGTAAAACGAATCTCGTCTCCCTCACACATATTTCTTTCCCTGGACCCCACACGGGCAGATATTCATTAGCGGTATCAGATATTTCTGGTGGGTGCTTCGCGCCGAAATAAATCATACAGGCAAACAGTTTTGGCCAGGAATATATCCGCCAAATTCTCTCTCGCATCGGGATGTGCCATCTCGAAAATTCGTTTATCTCGGCTCGCTTCAATTCTGAGCGCATGTTGGAGATACGCGTAATAAGAGAGAGAGAAAGAGAGAGAAAAGAAGAGTGTGTTTTGTGCCACATACACAAGACAAGACACAAGTCTAAACGCTCGGACGTGATCCAAGCTTAAAGCGCTCTTGGACTTTGAAATCTCATTACTAACGACCCCATCCAGAAGCTGGCGCTGCTCCCACCCACAATATTCACAAGCGGTTTATATGTGCACTTGAAGAGGTTCCCTTCTTAGAAGATCCTCCACCCATTTCCTATCAGCTCAATCTTAGGGGCATTCGTGCGCAGCCGGGCGTAAACGAAATGTCCTCATCTTGCGTTGAAATTAATTTTCGCAAAGTATTTTATAATCAGACAGCTGAGAGAGTCCAGAGATGGACCAAGGCAAGATTAATCATGGGAAGCTGGGGATGAAGTAACCCTTATGGTGAAGATCCGGATAATGTTGTCATTGAGTGAGCCGCTTATTAAATCATAGAAATTTTAAGCGAATATTCTGTCGTACGTATAATAACTGCTTTTACAGTTATTTTTCATTAGTCACTCTTAAATTATGTTTGTAGCAACGTTTTCTAGACCAGTTACAATAGTAATTAATTTTTAGTAACTTGACTAGTTACTTTTCTAGTAACTAAAATTTTTCTAGTACAATCATGGACATATATGCCTTTACATTTTGTCACTAGAAAATTTCAGCGAGTTTCCTTCTATGTAGTTTTACTTCTTGCCTTAACATTTCATATGGGCATGGAATAAAACTACATAGAAAGAAACTTGCTGAGTAGAAATTTTCTAGTGACAAAATGTAGAGGCATATATGGCCGTGACTGTACTTCTAATACAGTCGGGGACAACAATGCCTTCCAAAAGGTTACTAGACAAATTCCTACTCTGCGTGTCGCTTTCTATGTTAATTTATTTCATGCCTAAATATTTCTCATGGGCATAGAATGAAACAATATAGAAGGCGACACGCAAAAGGCGACACGCAAAGTAGAAATTTGTCTAGTAACACTTTGGAAGGCATTATTGTCCCCGACTGTACCTATAACAGATATCTTCTGGTGAATTTCCTAGTTGATTTGCAGGAATTTATTTCTGGTAACCATTCTAGTTACCTTCTGGCTACTTGTGCAGTTACCTTTCTAGTAACATTTCTAGCAACATTTCTAGTTACTTATCTAGATATCTTTCTAGTTAATTTTGTAATTACATTTCTAGTAACTTTTCTAGTTCTAGTTACTTTTGCAGTTACCTTTTTAGTAAACTTTCTAGTGATATTTCTAGTATTTTTTTCCCGTTACTGTGCTAGTTACTTTTTTAATTACATTTTTAGTAAACATTCTAGTATTTTTTCTATTTTATAACTACTGTTATAATTACTTTTGCATCTATTAATCCAGTTACATTTCTGGTTCTTTTTCAACATAAGAACTTCAACGAAGAATTAGAATATTCAGGAAAATTCTTGGGCTATGTAAGTCATTGCTGTCATGGTTATTTTTTTAGTAACTTTACTAGTTATATTTCCAGTTACTTTTATAGTTACTCTTCTAGGTTCTTTGTAGTTACTTTATTAGTTACTTTCCTAGTTACATTTCGAGTTACATTCATAGTTATATTTCTAGTTATATTTCTAGCTATATTTCTAGTTAAATTCCGGGTACTTTTCTACTCACTGTACTAGTTACATTTCTAGTTACTTTCTAGGTCTTTGTAGTCACTTTAGTAGTTATTATTTTTCTAGTTGCATTCCTAGTTACATTCTAGCTACGCTTTTGTCACTGTGCTATTTAAATTTCTAGTGACATTTCTAGTTACTCTTCTAAATGCATTTCTAGTCACTTTTCTACTTACTTTTCTAGTTACAATTCTAGTTACAATGCAAGTACATTTCTAGTTACATTCTAAGAACTTTTCTAGTTATTTTTTGGTAACTTTTCTACTTACATTTCTAGTTTCATTTCTAGGTGCTTTTCTAAATACATTTCAAGTTACCTTTCTTGTTACATTTTAGTTAATTTTCTAATTACACTTTCAATTACGATTCTAATTACATTTCTAGTTACATTTTAGATACTTCTCTAATTACATTTCAAGTTACTTTCCTAGTTGTATTTTTAGTTTAATTTTAGTTACATTTCTAATTTCATTTTAGTTATTTTTCTAGTTACATTCTACTTACTTTTCTAGTTACATTCTAGTTACTTTTCTAGTTCATTTTTGGTAGCTTTTTTAGTTATATTTCTAAATTCATTTCTAGTTTAATTTTTAAATGCTTTTCTAAAAACATTTCAAGTTACCTTTCTTGTTATATTTTAGTTACTTTTTTAATTACACTTTCAGTTACGATTCTAATTGCATTTCTAGTTACATTCTAGTTACTTTTCTAGTTACTTTTCTAGTTACTTTTTTGTAACTTTTCTAGTTATATTTGTAGTTTAATTTCTAGTTTAATTTCTAGGTGCTTTTCCAAATACATTTGAAGTTACCTTTTTTGTTATATTCTAGTGACTTTTCTAATTACACTTTCAGTTACGATTCTAATTATATTTCTAGTTACATTATAGGTACTTTTTTAATTACATTTTAAGTTACTTTCCTAGTTGTATTTTTAGTTTTATTTTAGTTACTTTTGCTTCCTTATAGAGGAAGCATTGTAATCGTGACAATTTTCGATTTTCTATAAATAGTCTAAATCAACTCAATTTCATCCAAAAAGCATAAATACG
>WNHD01008676.1:0-10079 GCA_011057455.1 Ganaspis sp. Gsp50
GGCGAAAGCCCCGAGAATTTATAGAACGTTACATTTTAACACTTTTAGATTTTTTACTTTACTAATACAAAACAGAGAGAAGAAGAAGAAGTTGACGATTCCAACACCAAAAAGAGAGTGACGTGGCTCAAGCCAAGAGTCTGCGTCGTCAGCACACGGCGCTAAGATCGCCGTGTTGAATATTGGAACTTTCACTATTACCGATCGTTGGCGTCATGTTCAATAATGATCGGTGGTCAGTTGATTGCACTGATGGTAAAGGCGGTAACTCCATTGCCTAGAGTTCACAATGGCCCCGACTGCGAATCTGACAGTTTATAAACACCAGTCAGCAGCTGACGTTATCTCTGGTACTCATGTGGAAATCGGGACTCACATCCGATTTCCAAGTACCAGAGCGATGATCCTACGGCGTCCCAGGAAGAGCGTCATTAAAGGAGTCTTCAAAAGGTGTGTGGAGAAGAGGTGACCTTGCTTCTCGACGACGACGAGTTGACAGGTTTCAGTGCGTGTGAAAAGAAGAATAGTCAGATTTATTGATTTAAGTTAAATTTCAACGGAAATAGCACGTTAGTGTAATAACGAGTTTTTCAGGTTAGGCCAAACAATAACGAAAGTGAAATTTAGAAATAATTAAGGTGTCACAATTTGACAAGTTTTGATTTGGCTGTCACAGCAGCCTTGAATAGTTGACTCTCTATTTGATGTTTATTGTTTTAAATTAAATAATAATTAATATATACCTATATCTTCAAAAATAAATATAAAACAACTTCCAGCATAAATATTATGTTTCAGTTCCATTAGTATCAAGGACATTGCCATCAGATATATGTAGAATCCATAAAAGTGGAGCAGCAATAAGAATGGATACAACTCTTGTAGATTTCAATGATATGAGATGGGCAAGAGGAGATATAACATTTATTTTTAATGGTGATCAAAAACCTAGTAAATCGCTTACAGTCCTTGACAATAAAGCAAAACTCTTTCAAAGAGTTAGATATGAGGTTCTTATTTCAAATTCTTTCTAAATATATATTACACTGCAAAAACTGATGTCTTAAATTAAGACACTTGTAAGACATCAGTTTTTGCAGTGTAATGACTTGTCTTTATTGAACTATTTTACTACACATTAAGTTCATAGAAATAAGTAAAGAGTAGAATATGTTTTTTACTTTTAGGATACTGAAATTGAGATAGAGGATGAAGTTGACATTTTAATGTCTAGTGATATAATGGCAGCACAGATGTCAACAAAAGGAATAACTTTTTCAAGAGCTCAGACAGGTTGGATTTTTAAAGAAGATAGAAAGGTACTTGCTATGTAATTACCAATAAAAAATAAATAATCTGAATATCTGACAGTCTATTAGGAGCTGTTCATATAATACGTAACGCTTTGATGGAGCTCTTTTGACCCCCTCCTCCCTTCTTAGGCCATCATTTTTGCCTGGACCTACCCCCTCCCCCTTAGACCTTACGTAGTTTTTTCATTCCATCAGTATAGGATTTTATTTGAAAATAAACCACTGAAAATATTATAATCTTTTAAGATTATTAAGAACACATTTACACGATCGGTAGAATAGTACATTGTGTAACAAGAGAAGAAAATTACTGATTTCTGCAAACACACGAGGGGAAGTCATTTTCCTCCCGTGTAGCACATATTATTTTTTCTAATACACATATACCGAAAGTACAAGTTCATTTACTTGGAAACAGTGATGACAACAGGCGTAGAGTGACATTGGTCACGCGACTACAACGCTTCAATATCGAACCGTTTTGCATTATTTTGTATTTTTTTAGAAAAAAAAAAATTAAGTTACTTTTCCTTTCTGTTTATGCATTGCACTAATAGAAACATACTGTGCATCTGTCCTCTTTACTCCAATTCATGCACTGAAAAAATGATTTTCTTAAATTTTACAGAACTGTTGCGGTGCAGCGGATATAGACATATACTGAACAGAGTTCTGTAAAAAATGGTGAATAATGCAGGATAAACTAATGAAAGTTTAATTCTTTATACTGAACTCTCATGAGTTTATCCTGCAATATTCACCACTTTTTACAGAACTCTGTTCAGTAGATGTCTATATCCGCTGCTCCGCAACAGTTCTGTAAAATTTAAGGAATGAGTTTGCTCATGACACATAAAACGGAAACGTTACGTAAAAATTTTCTGTGTCTTCCCCTCCCTCATCGTATGACTCAGAGTAGTATTTTCGCTGACCCTCTTCCCTAAAAGGCGTTCTGGCGTTACATATTTCTTGAACGGCCCCGTATAAATATACTCATTTCATATACAATGAGTTGGAAATAAATTACAGCAGAATACATTTTTAATACAAAAGATTTCTAAATATTTATTTGTGTTACTCTGCGGTGAAAGTTGATCTAACATAATACATTCATTCTTAATGGAATTAAATTAAATTGAACACTTTATTCATTATGACACAGAGGATACAGAGTATATTAAGATTTATACACCTTATTTTTGATAACATGATATTATATTTTATGATTTTAAGATTGAGCAGACTGAGTAGTGTGAGCAAACGTTTTTATTTAGGGTATCCTGATGATATCCCAAGAACCCTGAAATTTAAAAAATTAGTTGTTAGAATGACTTATTAGCGGCCGAATTAATTATTTGCAATTCATTTGGGGTGTTCTATAGGAACCCTATAGGACAACACTGATAATGAGTGCACTGTTTATTTACGAATTGGTGTAAGATTTTTTGCATGAATGAATTATTTTAGGCGTATCAAAGAATGATATACTATAACCGGTTGAAAATTCATGTACAAGATCTTGTACTAGAAATTCGAATAAGAACTTGTACCACGCACATATATACAGGTTCTTGTTGGAATTTCTAGTATACAAAATCTTGTACTCTGTTCTTGTATAGGAATTTTCATTAGGTTAGCATTTGAAAATTAGGAAATTTGTATTTTTATATCAGGAATTTTTATGCTAGAATACTACAAGTGGCTGTATGTATATCATTTTTAGTCATCTCTAAATCTATGTTTATAGAATTTTTATCTACGTTTATAGAATGTATGTTATTATTTTTTTAGAACGACTGATTAGCTTAGTTGGATTGGCTTAGCACAGGGCTTAATTTGCGTGTCGTAGTTTATGAACAACCCCTTGGGTAGTCGTAATGACCGCCAGTTTTATATCTCTCTTATTATCTTTGTAGCCTTTACTTCATCAGCAAAGGACTCCTTTCTCCTTATTTTACTTTCTTTTTGCTCTGGGCTACTGTCTCTCTTCTAGCCACCAGAGCGACCCACTTGATGGCTGACGTTACGAAAAGCATTTTTAACTCATTGAGTATCTTTCACCGTAGAGTTTTAATTTTATTTGGTTTTATTGTTCTGCTTAATATTAAAATTAACTTTTGCAATTGTGGTGAAGGAAATGGTAGGACCATTTAATGCTGATTTCTATCAAATCAATGGCATGGTTTTGGCAAGCAGAAAAAGACGAGAGCATTTAAGTGAAGAAGATTTACAAAAAAATAAAGCAATAATGGAATTACTTACTAAAGGAAGTTCGCAAAGATTAAAAGAAGTAAGTATTTAAATTTGTCTTTTAGTAAAAAATGATTATAATTGGAATCAATCACTTTTTATTCAAGCAATTTTATTGATTGTATAGTATAAAAATTAATATTGCATACGAATAAGATAAATCAATTGCTATTTAAATCAGTTTTATTTAAACATAGGAAATTATTAATAATTTTACAGCCTCCAATGAGAAAAGCTTCATTAAATCCTCCTCCAGAGACAAATATTTCTTGGGGAGAATATCTTACAGCACCTGCAGGCCAATGTCCTTTGTTGGGAAGAAGTCTAGTTTATAAAGAAAGTTGCAAATCATTTAAAGCAACTGTCGCTATGAGTCCAGAGTTCCCATTGACAGTTGAAATGTTACTTAACCTTCTTGAAGTAATCGCACCTTTTAAACACTTCAGTAAACTGAGACAATTTGTGTTAATGAAGTTACCTCCTGGTTTTCCTGTTAAAATTGATATACCTATTCTACCAACTGTCACTGCGAAAATAACATTTCAAGACTTTGCATTTAGAAACGACATCAATCCGGAATTATTTCAAATACCATCAGACTACTTTGAAGATCCCTTTAGGTACGTCAAAATTACTATATTTTATTGGAGAATAGAAAATATTTTTTCAGTATTTCCCCCTTGCTGCAATAATAAAAAGTACTTACTTTAATTTTTTGTAAAAGCTTGAATATGGGTTAAAATATAAAAGGCTGAGACACTTTTTCAATCCCTTATTCTCCACCTCTTTGTGAGTAACCGTACACTGGGTATATTTTACTGAAAAAGCTCAATAAAAGTTGGACAGAATGGTATTTCAGTAAATTCTATTGAACAGCTCGACAAATGGATTTGTGTGAGAGTCTGACGAGCATGTTGGGTAGATTTTACTGCGCTGCGAAGGAAAACACCAAAATATTTAGAAATCAAATTTTTGTTGCCAAATAACGGCAATTTAGCCTACTCAAATCTATTAGATCCTGTAGATTCAGGCTGAAAGTATGATTTAAATTTAGACTCCGGTTGAATTTCATTATACAAAATAAAGAAAATTATGTTATACTTCATACACGTCTGTTCAACCATAAGTCATTCAAAAATGTTTTTAAATGACACGCACAATTTTCTTTTCTTTTTTTTTCTGTATAATTAAAAGTTTTTTCAATTCGTGTAATATTTACCTACTTTGATTAAAACGCTACTATTTAAACACATTGTGTAAATCAAGAGTAAAACACGAATTAAAAATAGAAAATATAAAAAAATGAAAAATCATAATTAAGAAAAGTGCTCATTCCTCTTTTTGCAAAATGGTCCGAAAACAGTCCTTTATCATTCTCAAAAAGAAAATCTTGGGTGAAAGAAAGGTAAGGTTGGATTTATTCGAGGATCACCGTGAGTGGGGTTGTAGCTCATCAAAAAATATTGAACATCAGCTAAATGTATTTCTGTCCAACTTTTACTTAAAGTTAAAACTTTAATTTTCGCTAAAATATACTGAGTGAATGTTCTCAGTCTATTGCAGTGGTAGCCATATTAGTTACTCGTGCAGAAAATGCAATGTGGGCCTGACAAGGTACTGACGAGTTTTCACCTTCTCTGGTGTGGCACTCGGGAATAAAACTATTTAGTATACCTGACCATCAATTTTGACCATCATCACCTAACTTTTGCCTCGTTCATAACTTTTTCCCCCCTTTTTTTTGTAAACTATTGTTTTCTTCACTTTTTATCTTTTTTTTTTTGTTAAAAAGACGTCGACAAAAAGTAATTATAAATTTATATATCCATTTATAAAATGCATATACAAATCAACGAAAGAATCAACAACATTGGTTTTCGGCTTGTCTAATAATAAATGGTTGACTGGACAATAGGTTTGCCAACTTGCTCAACTCATCGCTCTTTCATATATGTATATATATGTGACCTGATAGTTAAAAGGGACCTTACGTCCGAAATCAAGTTTTCGAGAAAAACGACTTTGAAGTTAACAAGTCGATATTGATACTCCTGAACGTCAAAGTGTCTTGAAATTCATTACTCAGGGGTTTTTGGGGTCGCTGAATACGAATCTGGAATCAGATTTTCAAAATTCAAAATGGCGGATTCAATATAGCACCTAAAAATTTAAAAAATCAAATTGATTCGCTTGAAACATATTTAAAGTTCATCACATTAGCTTGAAACTTTTTACTCTGAGGTTTTTGGGGTCGCTGATTATGAATATGGTGTCAGATTTATAAAATCCAAAATGGCGAATCTAATATGGCAGTCAAAGTTTTTAAAATAATCGGATTTTCTTGAAATTCGTTACTTCGGGGTTTTGGGCACGCTGATCACGAATCTGGCATTAGATTTTTAAAATGAAAAATGGCGGATCCAATATGGCACCTAAAATGAAGGAATTAATTTGATTTGATTGAAATTAATTTCTTTATTGATAGAAACAGTGTATACTTCTATGGATTTTTAAAACTGCTGAGCCAGATTATTTTCGAAATTAGACCCGCAATTTCAAGTTTTGAAAATTCGTAATGAGTTTCAAAAGAATCCATTTGATTTTCACATTTTTGGGCACCATAATATATCCGTCATTTTGAATTTTGCAAATCTGATGTCAGATTCGTAATTCGCGACCCCAAAACCCCCCAGTAACAAATTTCAAGCAAATCGGAATAATTGTTAAATTTTGTCAGCCATATTGGATCCGCTATTTTGAATTTTTAAAATCTGATTCCAGATTCGTAATCAGCGACTCCAAAAACTCTAGGAATGAGTTTCAAGCAAATCCAATCAATTTTTATAGACTTCTTTTCTACTGATAATTTTTACGTTTTTTTTTTAACAATGAAGTCCTTTTTTGAAGCACATTTGTAAAAAAAAGTAATAAAGCTAAAAATGCGCGGTTTATTGCATTGGAAAGGGCACATCTTCTTCGATAAGAATCAACAAAAAAGTGAATATCGATTTTTTCGGACATAAGGTCTCTTTTAACTGTTCAGGACACGTATGTATTATTCTAAAATCACTAGACAACTTATTTGGTACTATCTATTGAATTTATTCCAATTAAAGCAACTTTTACATTATTATTCATAAGAAGTTACCAAATCTTTAAATTAAGGAAACTGAATGTATTAGATTTAGGAATTTAAAAAGTACATTTTTTACATTGAATTTATAAATGGCAACCAATAGAAACTCAAAATGCGTTGTTTTAGGTCGAGGATTTAAGAAAAGTAACAATTAAATTCTTTCAGTCCTCCATATTGGATTAGGTAATTTGTAAAATGCATGTTTGACATAAGATTTATAAATAGCAACTCTAAAAACCTCAATCACATTATTTCTTGATGTTCAACTAAAAAATAGCGAAAATCAAAATTTTTGGTCCGCTATCATGGATGCGAAATTTTAAAAAAAAAATTAGAATTAATTTCTAATATTTTATTCTGTATAAATGACCCTAAAAAACCTGAAGCAACAGGTTTTGTTAAATTTTTGTACATATTAATATGCTAAAGAATTGCATAATTATGAATGCATTTTTGATCGATTTTTAAAGGGACGCTATTTTCAAAATTTTGAAAATTGAATGTTTGCAATGATATTATCTTGAAGTATGGCTAAAAATGAAA
Organism: Ganaspis sp. Gsp50; assembly: GCA_011057455.1. NCBI lineage: Eukaryota > Metazoa > Arthropoda > Insecta > Hymenoptera > Figitidae > Ganaspis > Ganaspis sp. Gsp50. The sequence goes on from WNHD01008676.1 coordinate 7,243, forward strand.
AGATTTGTGACCTAGAAAAAATTTAGCATAAAAATTATAAAAGTTACGGTTTCTTTTAAAAAAGGCCAATTTTCCCATGTATTCTCAATGGGAAATTTCGATCGATTAATGGCACGTATTAATATTGATCGATCGGGTCGGGATTTTGCACAAAATTTGTGTTTATATATTGGAACCAAACTGGGGGGTGGCGTAAACAAAATTAGAAAGTCGACTTTTTTACGGATGCCCTAATGTTAATTAACAAGGACGCAAAATAGGTGATTGCCGTGTGGATGAGATGCAGACAACCGAGGGGGCCCAAAGCATCCGAGGCGAATGTTCCTTATACTGTTTAAAAAAGTTTATGTCAGAAAAAGTTCAAACAACCCTTAAAGATATAGAAATAACTGGAAACGAAAAAAAGGTTGATCATGATCGAAACTCTTACGCTACGAACCCGTGATTAAATTTTATTGAACGTTTGTTCGGAAAAGGACGGCCAAATAAATTTCTTTTTCTAAAATACTTTCTTTAATCTTGCTGAATTAATGGTCTTTCTGCAATTGTGATTGTCTCTCTCTTTCTATCATATTGTCAAATATAAACTTCTAATTACTGATGCCAGGCGGCTTAATAGAAACGGCGCTACATTTAAATTGACATTTTGCAATTAAAACATTTTAAATATAAATTGTCATTCTATAAATCTTTAAAGTATAATATTCGCACACAGAAAAAAAAGTGCTCGTCTTAATGCGAGTAGTTTCAGAAGCGGATTAGTGGACTTGAATTAAAACTCTAAATGAACGGAAAATCGGTGAAACTTAACACTGTCACTGATAAAATCTTGCACATAATCCATAATTTGGATTATGTACAAATTCTTAAGTGGTGTAATTTTGAAAATTTAGTATAGCCACGAGGAAAAGCCTTAATGTAAGCCATAATTTAGATTTTCGTGCAATTCTTTCTTCGGTGTACTTTTGGTTCGGTTATTTAGAAAATATTAATTTGTTTTGACTATATATATGGGGGAAGGATTTAATATATACACTGAAAGATGGAGGGTCAACTTATTTTTATGTATGACAGGCTAAATATATGTATTTGAGGTTAAACTATAGAACTGGTATCTAGAGTTCGTCAATTTATCCCTATGATGAGAAATTTGATTATCTCTGCAGAGGAAAAACTTAGAATTAAAAAAATTATTATTTTCATTTCTATTTTATTAAATTTTAATTATTTCAAATGTATTTTTTATTGTAACTTTTTTTTTAAATTAACTTCTATCGATTTTAATTATTTAAAAAAGTCCTTTATTTTTAACATTTGCAATTATAATTTTTTTAAAATTAGAATGGATTAGAATTTTTATACAAAAAGACTTTTTTTATATTTATTCAGAAAATTTATTTATTGTTTATTTTTATTATAATTATTTAATGTACTTTTTATTATAAACATTTTTTATTAAATTAACACTAATCAAATTAATTATTTTATATTATTACTTTAAATATTTCTAAATTTATTGGATTTGATTTTTATTTCTTGACAATTTAAATTTTTCATTTTTTATAATTATGCCAAGTTTTTTAAATATGATTGATTGAAATAAATTTATTTAGTTTTCTTAAAATGGTGAGTTGAGTGTAGAATTTAAAAGTACAATGAAGAACTATTAGAATAGAAATCTAATTGTTTCAATCGATGTTTGATCGGCCTGCGTTTTAAAGCAACCCGGTAATCGAATAGAAAATCTATATAAATCGTAGTCATGTAAAAACAACACCATAAAGATTTTAATTGAGGCAGTTCCTTTTAGCACGGATATTCGTCTTAAAGTAATACTTCTTTTTTTCTCTGCCAGCAAAATAAAACATGTCGCCAACCTTAGTATCACTTGTTATCAAAAATAAAATACTAATCTAACTACAGAGTGAGAGACGGAGCAGAATACTTTATAAATATCACATTTTAGCTATAATAAAATTGAGGAAAACAAATAAAATGTATTTAAAATAAAAAACTCTAGTTCATGTCTTTCTCAAAGTCCTTATCTTGGGGAAATGGGCACCATTTGCTTATTGCACGTTTAACTAGTTCAGTGGCAGTGCGAACTGTAAAAACTCTGGAAACTCCATTCTTTCCAGGGTGTGTTTCGACAATACGACTAACCCTCCATTGAGCTGCAGCAGTGTTGTCCTCCTTCAAAGTAACCAACGATTCAATTTTAATTTTTGTTGGTTCATTTCTTCACCACTTTGATCGTTGCTGAAGCCCAGACAAATATTCGAAATTCCATCTCTTCCAAAAATGTTGAGTCAGCTGCTGCAGTCTCTGGAATTTAGAGAGTCTAGTCGATTCGCTGGTAGATGAAGCAAGTCTGGATACGGAATCGTCGTCAGCGGCACACCTATCAAAAAATGTGCAGATTCAAGTGGTTGAAGGTTATTTAGATCTTCGGAAAGAGGATTTAATGGTCGAAAATTTAGACATTCCTCTATTTGCACGACTATCGTGTTGAAATCTTCATAAGTTAAATTAGAACTTGTCAAAATTCTTTCCAAATGTGTTTTTGTCGACTTTACCCCTGCTTCCCACAAACCACCAAAATGCTGCGCTGGAGGAGGGATAAAATGCCATCGAACACCTTCAATGCTGACTCTCTCAACAATAACATTTTCGTTAACCTTTACAAATTCGAAAAGTTTGGCTAATTCTCTTTCTGTCCCAACGAAATTAGTTCCGTTTTTGAAATAAATTTGAGCAGGTTTTCCTCGTCGCGAAGCAAAACGTCTTAATGCCGCTATCAAAGAATCGGTTTTCAAGTCGGCGACGATCTTCAAATG
>WNHD01008681.1:0-24750 GCA_011057455.1 Ganaspis sp. Gsp50
TGTTATAAAATTCAAGTATAATTCAAGGTTTTCAAGGTGAAAAAAAAATTCAAGTACTATTCAAGGTTTTCAAGGAATTCAAGGTCTGTGGACACCCTGCTTATAATTTTGCTTCCTCATGGAAAAAAGTTTCAATATAGAGCTACGCTGGAAAAAATTCGTATGGCATTATTAACAATGAACCTATAGTTAATCCTAATGTATAGCAATCTTTTGCTTTTAATGTTGTAAGGGTTTGAATTTTGTATAAATGACTTTATAAGAATAAATTTTTTAGCTAATGACTAAAAAATGTATTCTTTAATGACAAAGCTAAAAATCCATAGATGAACAATAAAATGTTTTTATATATACCACGTCAGAAGGTGGAAACAAAGAATCACATGACTCACAAAATTTCCCAATTTTGAAACCAAAAGTCGTTCGCATTCATTTGTCAAATGATGTAACGAATCAATATATAAAAAGATAAATTTCGAAAATTTTTCCTGCAATCCGTCTTAAGAATTTGTTTGTAAATATACAATTTTTGGCAGAGTTCCAATTTGACAAAATATACGGAATATTCTGTTCATTGTTTTTAATGAAATAAATGTAATTTACGTAGAAGCACAGAAAAAACTTGAACTCACTTTTGGTGCAACTCAAGTTGAGCAATGCTAAACGACATAGAAAGTAGCGCCATCTACGCGACTCATTTCTGGTGCAGTACAGATAAGGAAGCATTTTACAAGAACTGAAAAGTATAGATGGACAATGTAACAGGACCGTGATAACAAATAGCATATAGCGTCGTACATTCGCCAGACACATGCGATAACAATATAAATAGTTACCTACACTTAATTGTTACGGTAGCAGCACAACAGACTTTTTTGCCGTTCCACGCGTCCATTATGTTTTCTAACCAGTAATTGGCAAGATCTTTTCTTCACAGCACCGTAAATGGTATATGGCGCTTATGAACTTTCGTGCTTTCCTTCTACGCGCGAGGGAGAACCTACGACCATCATTGTTATTACGTACACAGTTTTGCGAACTCGAGTAATTAGCGAATCGAGATTCATCCCGATAAACTTTACGCTATTTATCATCAAGTATAGACGTGATTCTTTATAGCACTCGAATATAACTCTTGTTGAGAAGTTGAATTTCAAATTTACTCAAACTTTGTTTAGTTCCAAATGTAGATTAATACTTAAACTCATCTCTAATAAGAAAATATTACATTTTTACCAATTGTTTTTTACATTTTTACCAATTGTTTTTTACATTTTTACCAATTGTTTTTTACATTTTTACCAATTATTTTTTACATTTTTACTTTACTTGTTCGTTACTGCGCTTTAAAATAATTGTTTGCGTTTCGTATGGTTCTTATTCTCTGTAAAAGAATAATTGAAAAGTGCAGATATTTTTTTAAAAATCCTAAAAATCTGGTAATATTATTTTCAATATTTTTAAAAAATATTTATTTAAATAAATAAACAAACGCATGCATTATTATTTTGTAGCTAATCGAGGAAAATGTTCATGTAAATGTCACGCTTAATCGTTATTTAAATTTGATAATCACGTATTGGCAATTTTCAACAAGTGTCAAAATTTCGAAACGCAACCTGAATTGACGCTGTTCTTACTTGGTCATTATTGTAATTTTATGATGGAAATACATAGTGAAATAACCTCTACGTGTTATACTCTAAGACCCATGTGCGCAAAGTATATGCTGCCATGTGTGGACGACAAGAGGGACGTAAACGGTCTAAGACATAGTATAATTCAAACTGTAAGTGAAGACAGATGACTGCCGGTTCTCGGTACCATTAAATATAGTGCGTTAATTCTCCCACTTTTTCTTCTATTACGTCGACATTTATTTCACATGACCAGCTCACCAGTCTTTAACCCTACATTTTATAATCATCTTTTTTAAAAATTCCTATCATAAATCAAAGCACTCCAGGCAACAAACTTGCAAAGAGTCCCTTCGTATCTTTAGAAATTTCAAATACATGGATGTATACCAAATAGGTTTTTTCATCTTTTTATTTGAAAACAAAAAATCTTGACAGAATACTCAATTCTTTTTGTAGTTTATCGGTACCATGTAGTCAGCTTTATTGTAAAAAGGTCTTGTAGGACTTGCTGTGGATAAATGGTATCAATTTTTGTTGTGTTAAAAAAATTGATGCATTGGGTTTGGATAGGACGAGTGTGAAGTGAACATAAATCCTATGTCTCGTTCGCGACACTTTCTTGCCTTGAATATTAACCCGCGCACTTTGTTGAGTGTCACTTTGGTCTCAAAGGTTATGCTTTAACGAATCAAGCTCGTACCTTTGACTCGTAAAGCGTCGGACGTAGCTAATCGCGACTCCTTAGCTTTAATGAAAACGCACGACTTTCAGCTTCTAACGCGTGGGTTCTCCAATGTACACTGTTATTTTTCTCGGAATTTCGTATTGAGAGAGGAACGTGTTTCGTAAATATATAAATATACGTATATGCGCATCGAGTTGGTTTATTAATAAGTTCCATACAGCGCGTGTTATCTGAGTAAATCAATCGTTACACTTTTTTTGGCAATGTATTCGAAAAATGAATCCATATGTGGTTATATGTTTTTGATTTTATATATAAAATTTTATATATTTTTTATATATTTTATATATAAAATCAAAAACATATAACCACACACAGAAAAAAAGAAGTGTAGTTTTAACCCTAATATCAGTTTTAAAAGAAGCTGCATCATTTTTAATCCTTGTGGAGTTGTTTTAACCCAAGAAGGTTAAAACTACTCGATTTTCTGGAAAGTTTTTACACCGATTTACCCGAATGCAAGTACTTTTCTGAAACTATACGCATCAAGTCGAACACTTTTTTTTTTCTGTGCATGGATTCATTTTTCGAATATATAAAACTGATAATAGCGTTCTGTCTATAATTTGAATAACTTTTTCATTTATTATAATTTTATTTTGAGTATAGGTAGTAAACTTTTGCTTTGGGTTGATTATTTCGGAGGCATTAGACTTTTTTGGACTTTTCTTTTCCATGGAATTTACAAAATTTACAATTTTTAAATGGAAAAATTGTACACTAGCACGAGCTTGCCCAATTCTATAATTTTCTCCCCTGTTTTAGGTAAAAGCATATAATAATATGTGGATGACATTTTTTCTAAATATTTGTTTACGAATGTGTGGTGAAAATTACTTGAGATTTTACTACAAAATAAAATAACGTTGTTTTAAAATCAATTTGACTCATATATTTTTCTATAGGGATGTTACTTAGGTGTAAAAACATGTTTGAAACATGTTTGTCAAGATTCTTTGTACTTGTTGCTTTTCCACTGTTGATCAGTTGACTTTGACTGTTGACCAGTGGTATTCAAATTAATAACTTAATTAGGTGCGAAAAGTTTCAGCAAAGTGTGAAATTTTGTGCTTTTGGTACTCATCAGACTTTTAATTCTTTTAGTAAAAAAAAGTTATGTATGTTTATGTTTATTAGTTTTCTTAATTGTTTTGTTATTGTTATTGTATTGTTATTGTATTGTTATTGTATTGTTATTGTATTGTTATTGTATTGTTATTGTATTATTATTGTATTGTTATTGTATTGTTACTGTATTGTTATTGTATTGTTATTTTTTCGGAAAAACATTTTGTTTAAAAAGAATCAGAAATATAATGTATCAAATACAATTGTTCCTTTCACAAAATAAGTGAATTATTTAATGAAACAATATCATTTTTCACGGTGTAAATTTTGGCATAGAAAAATGATTTATTAGTCTTTGTGCTCTTAATAATAGAGATTACATTAGCCATCTCTTTGGAGCTGTCTGTCTTTCTTCTTCTCTGATAGTGTCTTGGTGCCAGCGCTTTGCAATAAATTATGGTGTGCTCTCTTCTGACAATTACTGAGGTTAAACAGCATTAGCAACCAGTCTTATTTGCATTTCTACCGATGCGGATGAGACATTTACTAGTGCATCCGCGTTAGGTACATACGCGAAGCAGGCGACACGCTTGCTCTGTCAGGTGAACCATCCGAGCGTTAAGAAGACGCCTCAGAAATTAGCAGGAGATTTAAACCAAGCTCCACTGATATAATTTAACCTGTGGTACACTCGCTCTGAATGGGATTAGACACGTCAATGACCTTGTTTTTCATTTCGTTTATCTTTTTCCATGTCACTCTTCTAATTATTTTTTAAATTGCATTAAACCTGTCTTAAACTGTAATCACACGTAAGACAGACTATATACTTTAAATTATCACTGAAAAGAGGGTTTTGTTAGAATAACTAGAATTCTTTTCTAAAAAATTTTTTTAGAAACCGTTTTCTGGTTAAATCAACTAAAATGTTGATTAAGTCTACTATAAATTATTTTAAGTTAACCAGAATTCTAGTTAATTTTACCTGACAAAATAATAATCGCATATTTAACATCCTTTTCTATAGTTAAGTTTACCAGACATTTTTTAGCGCATGTATGTATTTAAACACAGTAAAAACAAAGTCCTAAACCGTTTATACCTTAAAATCAAAATGACTAAAAGTCATAAAAATGCATGTCTTAAAACAAGATTAAGTCAGTTTTAGGTCTTAAAATCCAACTCTTGATGCTGAAATTTAGTTCAAATTGGAGCTGATGTAAACGGGTTCAGTCTAAAATGGTCTGAAAGTAAGACTTCTTTTTTACAGTGAATGATGTTAAGAATCTACATTCCACTACAGGATTATTTTTTATCTATATGAGTTTGCAATTAATTACCTATGAAAAATGATATATGTTTCTTTAAGTAATTACTTATTCCCTCTATTTGATTTGTGAATAAGAGCACATTTGTCTTTAACGAAATGAATATTAAGGATAAATAAAGTATAAATGACTGTAATAAGTTTGTAATTGCTGTTCAATCGGCAAGTGATGATTTACTGCTTGTATGAGACGTTGACAGTATACAAGCTATCGATTAAATCACTCAAGCGTGAAAAGTACATAGAAAATATTTTTCTTTTTTGTTTCAATCCTGCTTTATAACAAGTATAAAATTGACGATACTTCTGGTATCCTCTATTTGTTGCATCTTCATTCGTATACGTAAAAATCGTGTAATGAATGTGTTTTCATTACGTTCTACTGAAGAATTGCATTTACGGAAAAAAGTCACACATGCAACAAACATATGACCAATCATTTCAATATCTAATCAATTACTTGACATATATCTAATCAATCATTTTCATATATGTACATAGAATCAGTCGTGTCATACATCTAATCAAAAGATGAACGTAACCTTTCAAAAATTTTAGCAACTTTTCTTAATCACGAATAAAGATTCTGTTTCTTTTAAAAACTATTATTCTCGTGTTTGCGAATCGCTGTCTTACACAATGCGTGGCGCCAAGTGATCTATCGTTCTGTTGTCTCGCGATACTTCGAAAGAATCTGATGAAAAATTTGATATTTTATGTACAAACTTTACTAAATGTCAACATGCTTTCAAAAATAGATGCGAATAAATTCTACGCATTCTCAACCAAGTTTCCCTCGTAAAATGTAGAAGTAGAAATTGTACAGGGGACATTAGCTTTGAAATCTCTGACTTAAGAGTCTAGCGTGAATTATTGGACGTAAAGAATTTTAAAACGAGCAGTTTTCTGCCTAGAAATTTGTCAAGTTTTAATTGTAAAATTACATAGATTTCCGCTTGGCAATAAATTTTTCAATAAATTAGAAAAAAACCACAAAATTGAAAAGTATTGTTTAATATCGCACATTCATTGTTTTTATAAACAATAAATGTGCGATATTTTTTAGTCTTAACAAATTGTGTATAAATCTTTCTGAATAACGTGTGTCTAAACATTTCCTTCTTTTGTTTCCACAGAGAAAGCTTTATTGCTTTTTTACACATACTTTTGTTGAAATTCTTGATTAATTTAACTAAAATTTAATTCCAATGATTTGAGTTTTCTTCACCACAAAAAGATGTATAACTTCAATAAATTTCTGTACCTAATCTTTATAGTTTTGAAATTCTAAACGTCCGAAAGAACTTTTTTAAAAACTTTTTCAAAATCCAATTTGTCATAATATATAACTCAGATTAATAAGCAACAAATCTTTAGAAATGTAATTTTTGTCCTTTAAATCAATTTAAAGTAAAATCAATTTAAAAGATTATAAACTGAAACTTTTATAGATACTTTATAACAAGAATTTGTGCGTTTGATGCTTTCAGTCGGCAATACCTTTGCCGGGTTAAAAGATGATTCTTATAATCAACAAATAAAAGTTCTCTTCTTAATGACACTTGACTTTCGAGACGAAGGCCAGAGACCCTAAAGAGGGAGAGGGGGGTGCACGGTTTGTAACTAAAAGGGATGAATAAAGTGGAGAAAAAAGAAAGATGAATTCAAGGAGTTAAAGGGAAGAGTGGAAACGAAACATCCATTATTCTATTCCGACGAAGTGAGGTCGGCAATCTGGCCTTATAAAATAAACCACTCTAGCTACCGAGGCGCGCGTTGGCCGGCACGATCTGTCAAATAAATCGCAGCTCGCTTCTTACAAGCTTACTTACAACTCGCTGTTACCTCTTTCTTTCCCTTCCTCGATTCTTCAGCTCCCCTTATTCCTCTTAGTTTTGCATCTCAACTGCACGATTCATGAAATCAAGTCGGACATTCTTTTGAATTTGTAGAGGAAAATTCAACGAGGAACAATGATTGGAATCAGGTTGATTGCTTCGATTTTCATTTTTTAATTATGATGATTTTACTGAAGAAAATGTTCTTTCTAATCATTAGAAAGAACATTTTCTTGACCAATAAATGCCTCATGAGTCAAGTATTAAGACGATTCTAATGCTTGGACAGTGCACTGTCTAAGCATTAGAGTCGTCTTAATACTTCTTAAATAATGTTATATAAATGGTTCCATTAAAGACTAGGCTGTAGGTGGTATTGTCTTCATTACTAAATTTAACACTTGATTCTCTCATAAGCCCTCTCAGCCATATAAATCTCTATATTAATAAAAAAGAATTTAATCTAGCCAATTCAAATAAATTCCGGGCTTCTATTTAAGTATATATCAAAATAATCAGAAGCATAAATAACCATATTTCGTAATTGAAGACAGGCTATTTGTATTCATGATTGTTTCTATAGTTGCGATCTTGATGTCTTAAAAAAATGACCTTGACATATTAACAATACACGGAGAAAAACCGCAAATGAAATGAACCTAAAACTTAGGTAAACAATATATGCTTACTACTTACGACATTTTGATCCTCATATGAGGATCAAAATAAAAGTAGTTGAGTTAGAGTTCTTAAGTAAAAATTGCCTAAGTACTTAAGTAGAATTTACTTAATAATATAGGTAAAGTTTACCTAATACCTTAAGTTATTCTTAAGTATTTTTTTCAAAATAAATAAACGTTAGGTAAATATTACTTAAGTGGTGTTAAGTAGATTTTACTTAACTAAATTAGTTAAATTTCACTTGCAAGTTTTCTCCGTGTAGTATTATATTATTATTGTTATTTTTGTTATTATTATATTATTATTGTTATTTTTGTTATTATTATTGTTATTTTTGTTATTATTATTATTATTCTTACTATTATAATAATTATTTCTACTCTCTTAAAACGAATCAGCGAAATTTCGCTGATTCATTTTAAGAGAGTACATATTATTATTATTATGTATTCTTATTATTTTTGTTCAAAACCATTTTAATCTTCTTCAAAATAACAATTTTTTGAAATTTACTCTCGAAGCCTTAATTGGTAATGGAAACATTGACTAAAGAATTAATTTGAATTTATGAAGATACAGTAATTTTTTTGAAATTGGCACTTGTTTTCTTTTCAATCAGGGTGTGTTAACTTAGGTGTAAAATACAAAAGAAATCTTAAAAGATGATAAAGAAAATAAAAAGTTGAATTGAAAGCATGAGTGGGTCTCGTGAAAATCAAGTCAAGTGGGGATTGAGAAATAAAAAAGAGAAAAGGAAGAGGGGTCCAACAATAAGCAGCACTGTGCAGTGTGCAGTTCCCACAAACGCACTAAGTCCCACGATTAAGAATAATTGATGGATTGGAAGAATGATAGCTATTTTCTAATAATATTGATTCTCAAATAATACCCACATTTTCTGTTATTTTGTTAAAAATCAAGTTTTATTTAATATTTCCTTAAAATGGAATAGTTTTGTTTGAAAAAATTAGTTTTTAGAAAAAATTAGTTTTTAGACAAAATTAGTTTTTAGAAAAAATTAGTTTTTCGAAACGATTAGTTTTATGAAACTAATCGTTTTTCAATTAAAATTAATGTTTACACGATAAAGTAGTTTTTAAATTGTCTTAATTATGATTTTAAAAATATTCTGAATAAATGATAATTAATTTCTTGTGATATTTTAATCCTAAGGAATGTAATCAACATTAATGGACTACGATATTATTTTATCTTTTAATTCGGAAAAAAGACTCAACCCTATATAACCTAGTCTTTATCAGTTCCATTTTAATCCTGACATTCTTGATTCAAAATTTAATTGCCTATACAATCACTATCGGTTTTCTAATTGCTACCCACAACAAGAGATTAGTTATTATGGGGTGCAATTCAGGCTAGTAATGGATATAATTAATTTTCCTGGTTCTGTGCAGCTATAATACTCGTGTCTCTTCTATAAGGAAAGATAAATCTCATAAATCACTTAAAACAAATAAACGTAGACTAGGAGAAGAAGCGATTAACCGGAAATGATCGCCCGTACTTCCTCCTGAGGCGATCTTATGCTGGTTTGCTGCATCGTTTGACCCAGTCGGGTCAGTCGTGTCACTTTTAAACGCTTTCTCAGTTTATGGTTCAATTAAACAAGTGAGTCACGTTTGTCTGGACTTCCATTCAGGATGATTATCAAATGTCTTTCAATATCTAAAACAGATTCATCCCCTTCCGGAATATCCTCAAGGAAGCAGTGTTATGACAAGAGTCGTATGCCAATTGGTACTGGTTTTCTCATATAATCACTGTAATATACAGTTTATGGTCTTTAACGAAAGACATTTCGCACTTTTTTTGTTAACTTCTCTTCTGTCTGTGTTTACGTTTATTCTTATCGTCGATTGCTTGTAAACTTGATATAAAACATCACGGAAAAAAGGGATTGTTGGACTAACAAAAGGAATTGTTAATATAGAACTAACAAATTAGTTTGTTGCTATAACAAATTGGTATTGTTGTTTCAGCAATTAAATTGTTGAAACAACAAACTTTTTGTTGAACCAACAATACCAATTTGTTATGGCGACAAACCAATTTGTTAGTTCTATATTAACAATTCTTTTGTTGGTCCAACAATCCCTTTTTCTCTGTGCATTTTTAAAAAAAAGTTATTTAATAATTTAAAATTCCAAAAATTAGGAAAACAAAATTTTATTCCCTCTATTGTTTTCTCAATTCTCTTTATTTTTTAAAAATATTGATGATTTGGATGTTTATTTTTCATTTGAATATTTTTATTGCTTATTTTTAAATAGGGCTGCACACGAGACGAGACTTTACCATTGCTGAGACGAGACGAGACGAGACTTTTGCATGTAAAGTCTCGTCTCGTGTGCAGCCCTATTTTTAAACTTTTGTTTGTTCTTTATCTAATTTGTTATTTATCTAATTTGTTCTTTATCTAATTTGTTATTTATCTAATTTGTTATTTATCTAATTTGTTATTTATCTAATTTGTTATTTATCTAATTTGTTCATTATCTAATTTGTTCCTTTTTTCTTAGATCTTTTTTTTGCTTTCACATCTTTTCATTTTATTCTTTCTTATCTTTTAAAAAACTCTTTAGAGATTTTTCAAGTTCCAAAGACGTTTGTATTGAAGGATTATCTAAATGACAAGTTGAAAAAATCCTTGAAACCTTAAAAATTACATTACGTTGGAATTAGTTGTTCTTCCTTTTGTGTCGTCTTTCACAACTTCTCTCAAGTTCTAGTTTGGTCTTGTTAATAACACCAATTGGATAATTTGGCGGCACTTTGCGTGTACACGATTCGTACAAATTATTAAGAGTTCCTCAAGTCTCACGAAATCTTTCAAAAAACTCGGACATTGTATTGTCCCTTATTTTTCTATAATGTTGCATATCATATTCATATTTTTTGTTTGTAATGTGTGAAATTTGATGTTTAGTCTTTATTCTTTTCAAGTGTAGTCATATTTATATTTTCTTTTTACTACAGGCGATTATAGAGAACATAATACTTTTGATTTCATTAAACAGAGGATTTAAGTTTTCGTTTCTTAATTAATTACCTTTATAACTTATAACCTTTATATATTATTTATATTATTATTTATTATTTTATTTATTTTCTTTATAACTTTCGTAGAAAAAGCTTGGGTTCAAATTGAGCTCTCGGGGCTGCTCGAATAAAGCCTCAGTGATAATGATTAAAAAAGATGGCGCCACATTCTACGTTGTTTAGCATTCGCTCAACGCGATGCAAGCTTAAGGCATAAGCTTAAGGTTTTTTTACATTGTAAGGAAAATTTATAAACAAATCAAACTAGCTTCAAGTATTCAACTTTAACCAAATCACAGTGAACCGTGAGAATCAAATTGATCCAGAAAAGCGAATCAAAATGTTGATATATACAACGTTTTGATTCGCTTTTCTGGGTCAATTTGATCCTCACAGATCACTGGGATTATACTATGATACTATGGTTTGTAAATACTATGTAATACTATGGTTTGTAAATACTATGTAATACTATGGTTTGTAAATACTATGTAATACTATGGTTTGTAATACTATGGTTTGTAAATACTATGTAATACTATGGTTTGTAAATACTATGTAATACTATGGTTTGTATGTGGTAAATTTAAATGAATTGCAATGTAACCATATATTTGTAATATTTATTCAACGTCTTTGTTTAATGCGAATAAATATTGACTTGACCGCCCGACACTTTGTTTGTTTAACTCAAACATTTGTTTGAATAAAAGCAAATAAACAATGTATCTAACAATGTAATTATAAAAAAACTCTTTTCATTGTTTTTCATAATAATACAATTTAATCGTTCTCACTGGAGTAATAATTTGAAGATTGAGATGTTGATATGACAAGTGCATTTTTGCGATAAACTGGAAGCATTAAAATAATGAATAGATGCCTATCGGCCTAATTTGTCACCAGACGATTGAGAGGATAAGAGTGAAGAAAACAAGTTTGACGGAGAACGATCGATCGATTCTATCAGAAAATATAAATGACTTAAATGCTTTTAATTGTCGTACCGCGCAGTGCCAATTAATGCTCCGATCATCTTCATTATTCACGTGCGCATATTCGAGATTCCTAAACGTTCTATAAAAATCGTTTTGATCCTTAACGACCAGAACTACCAATTATATTATCCAAACATATTCACAATTATTTTGATCTTAGTTTGAACTAGTTTCTTCTACAATCTGCATATAATAAACAGCTTCTTTTTATGTCCGACTTTCATGGACCATGATCATTTTACACAAAACAGTAAATCCGAATTTTAAATTATGCACAGATAAAGTTTACTCACCGATCGTTGAATTATTTCGTGGAAATTTTGTTCCAAGTAGTACTCTTAAAGAAACTTCTGGTCTTTCTCAATTAGTTGCATTAATGTTGACGTTTACAAATGTAGGCAACTCCGAATAGACAAAATAATCTTGTAGTGTCTCAGGCCTTGAATAAAATAGGCAGACTTCCTTTAATTATTGATAAATGGTTAATTGTATGCATTCCTGAAGCTCATGTTCGACGTCAGGAGATTCTCTGGACTTTGTTGATTCACTGTTTCCAGCATACACCCTCTGCTGTTATTTCAGGCCGCCCGTCGTTATAAATCCTCGGCGCTTTTTAGCACGAATCGTATCTTCCCGCCACGTCTTCTTCACAGCTTCCGTTACCTTTTATTTATGCAAATTTGTCTTCACTGTTTTATTTTTTATCTGCTTTCATTCACTAATTTGAAACACTACAGTCGTGTCTAATCTTCAATTACCAAACTTCACTTTATCACTGAAGATAGTCACTGTTCTCCACTGAGTCCAATTTGTTACATAAAATGTAATTTTTTCATAAAAAGACACTCAGAGTTTTAGTTACGCGTTTTGTGTTATGATTTGCAATAATTAAATCCTTGGCAATTAAAATTACTCCTCGAATGTCACAAATCACTAAAAAAATATCAATTTTCTTTTCAACTTCACTCACTTGCTTTTTCTAATTTTCATCAATTAGTTAAGCCAACACTTTGTAAACAATCGATTCAAAAACTCCTATTTTTGGAAAGAAGTCCACGGAATTTTTTGACGAATTAATTGAAAAGTGTCCAGTTAAAAAGGATAATTTGGATAGGATATTTTGGAAAAACAGTCTTGTCACTTCGAAACTCAAAAGTAAAAACTTTGGGGATACGAGAGTGACCGACGTAAAGGAAAGATGCACATTGGAAGCTCGAGACGAAGTGCCAGAGCAGTGCTTGAAATAACCGCTCGCTCTCATCACATCTCCCTCCGCCAACCGTAGCTCCTTCTGCCCCACCCCTTTCTACACCCCCACCCTATTCAATAAAGCCCCAAACAACCCCCCCCCCATTTTCTGGCATTACTCCACGTTACTCCCTGTTACTCCCTTACTCCTACTTCTTGTTGCACAGTATGCCGACAGAAGGATGTTTGACACGGCATGACACCCGGTACGCACACGTGCGTGTGCCACTATGCGGCCAAAACATTCGCCACCACCCGCGACATGCATTTTTGCCACCCCCGTCTAATTAATAAGAAGATACGATTCACGAAATGGTATGGTTGATGATTGTACGCGAAAACTCTCCACTTGAATCATGGAAATACCACTCGTGATTCAGCTGGACGTTTTTCAGTAAACAACTGAAAGAATGGTTTTTATAGAGATAAAAATATGTTTACATTGAACACAAGTTTGAAACTTATTGGCACCAATTTTAATAAAAATTCAATAGTAGCCAGCGTTTTTTTCCTCGCTCGGATTTTTTACTTTATTGAAGTTTATTTTATTGTACACTGAAAAAAAATTTATTTGATTCAAATAACTATTTACTTGTCTATTATCAAATAAATGATATTTGAATCAATTATTTCTGTATTTGAATCAATTATTTCTGTATTTGAATCAACTACTGTTTATTAGTCTTAAATAATAATTACTTGGTTCAAATAAATATTTATTTGATAATAGACAAGTAAATATTGGAATAAAATAAATTTTTTTTTCAGTGTAGTATTCATTTCTAGTACCATGTCTCATCGATTGCTTATTAAAATCTTGTTAGAATCAACATAGAACTAACAAAACTGGTTTTTTGCATTAACAAATTTTTGTTTTTGTCTTAATCAATCAGTTTGTTGCCTTAACAAAAAATTAAATTTATTTTGTTCAGACAACAATCCCAAATCCATTTTCACCGTGTATATACGTTGTGCATTTTAATTTTACTTGACAAGGACCTAAGTAAAACTCTACAAACTTTGCAGATTTTTCTTTAATAATAAATAATTATATTAACAAAATATGTAGATATTAATAATAATAGTAATAAAGCAAATAATAATACAAATATTTTTAACGATCTAATAAATAATACATCATTACATAGTATTATTAATATTGCTTTCTCATAAAGAAAGTTCTGTTTTACCCTTAAATTTTCGATTTCAAGTAATTAACATTTCTGGACATATTTGATAATCTGTGCACTTCAAAAATGCATCAATTGATAGTTTAAAATCAAAAGTTAATATTCTTTAAAAATCGAAAATTTGGAGAAAAAGTATTTTCCATATATTTTTTTAATGTTTGTAATAACGTTCAAATGCAAATAATTTATATCTTTTACGCATTAAAAACGCATCGATTCATTGTTTAACTAACGTTTCAGCTCAATTATATCCAGTCATATACCATTTTTAAAAAACAAAAAATTTTAAATTACACGATTCTTTAAAGATTATTTTTTAAATTCTAGTCTGAACTTCAATACTTTTTTAGTTATTTATAGGTACCTTAAAAATATATCTTTTAAGCTATTATCGAACATTTTATTATTAGTCAATCTAAAATTATTTTTTGAATATTAAAATTGGTTTAAAATCATTGTTTTTTGGACTTTGTCTTCAGAAATGATTGAAATGACCTCGAGATGAACACAAAAAAGTTACGCATTTAAAATAAACACTAAGGTTTCACTTGGCAGCAGTTTTTTTATTTATTTTTATTAAAATAACGTATATAATAAATATAATTAAAATTATTAAAAGCACAAGTATAGAAATAGTTTAAAGTAAATTTATTCTAGCGAAAAATTATTACTACTGCTATAGAAAAATATAAAGCCAAGCAAAGTGGGAGTGTTTTTAATCAGGGTCTATACACTGCAAAAAATAGTGTTTTAAAAGTCGGACAAAAGTGTCTTATTTGGGCAAAATGTCTTATTTTAAGACATTTTTTGTGCCTTAGTCACCAAATATGTCTTAATTTAAGACGTTTTTGCTCAAAATAAGACACCATGTTTTTGCAGTGTATTAAATATTTTTTTCCTAAAGTTGGGAAAAATTATTTTTCCCAAGATGCTTAAGAAATTTTCCCCATAATTTTTGAAAAATTCGTTTTTATCGGAATTTTTTCCAAAAATTTAGGAAAAATTTCCAATTTTTAGGAAAAAATCCCAATTTTTTAGAGAAAAATTATTTTTCCCATGATATTGAGGAAATTTTTCCCATAATTTTGGAAAAATTTCCTTTTTTCCAAAGTTTTTCCAAAAATTTGGGGAAAATTTCAATTTTTTAGCTAAAATTATTTTTCCGAATAAGATTTTGAAATTTTCCCTTACATTTATACGGAAAAATTTCCGAAATTTTTTACAGTATAGTTTAACTTGCGCTACTACACGAAGAAAATAGATTTGGGATTGTTGTCTGAACATTGGTTGAGACAAAAACAAAAATTTATTAATGCAAAAAACCAGTTTTGTTAGTTCTATGTTGATTTCACTGAGAAAAATAGAGGTTTGAGGTTAGAGTATCAAATTTAGAGAGTCAAGCTGACTTTTTAGAGATTTAAGTTTACCCTCTAAAATAGTCTAATCTCTCATCAGAGGAACAAATTGACACTCTAGAGGGCAGTCCTATAGTTTAACCTCAAATACAGTTAGTCTGACACTCCAGATAATTCAGTTAACCCTTTATTTTTCTCAGTGTTTAATAAGATTCCAATAAGCAATCGATGAGATATGGTACTAGAAATTAATACTATATAATAAAATAAACTTTAATAATGTAAAAAATCCGAGGGAGAAAAAAAACGCACTCTCTAAAATTGAATCAGTGAAATTTCACTGATTCAGATTAAGAGAGCATAGTTACTATTGAATTTTTATTAAAATTGGTGATCTCTAAATTTGAATTAGTCATTTTCTACTAATGAATAGGGGAAGAGTCGTCCACCTATTAAATTAGTAAAATTTTAATTATTGTTAGAAGAAAAGTACTAATTTTTTAGTAGAATATCACTATTTTTTTAGTAGAAAATGACTAATTGAATTAGTAGTTTTCTACTAATTTCAATAATCGAATTTTACTATTTCAATTAGTAATTTTCTACTAAAAAATAGTGATATTCTACTAACAATTAGTGAAATTTTACTAATTCAATAGGTGGACAACTTTTCACTTATTTATTAGTAGAAAATGACTTGTGTTCTATGTAAACATATTTTTATCCCTATAAAAAAAACATTCTTTCAGTTGTTTACTGAAAAACGTCTAGCTGAATCACGAGTAGAATTTCCTTGATTCAAGTGAAGAGTTTTCGCGTACAATCATCAACCATACCATTTCGTGAATCGTATCACGAAACAATATTTTTATTAAGTAAAGTTCTACATTAATTTTTATTTTCATATTTTTATTAATTTCAAAAAATTACAATTTATAGTTTAAAATTCATTTCTAGAACCATACAAACTCTAACACATGTAATTCAAATATGAAAATTGATTTTCAACAAAATGAATCAGGAGAAAGTTACAATGTAACAAGAAAATCATATATTTTTGAATAGTACTTTAATAAAGTTGTACTTTATAAATTAATGCAACAATCAATCAAAGTCAGGTGTAATTTATGTACATAGGGAATGATGTGATATTTTTGATAAATTATAATAATTCAATTTAGAAAAGCACACCGAGAACTGATGTAGCTCTGCAGGTACAATGAATACTATCCCTTAATCTCGAATTTAAATATTTTAAAACATATGCATAGTAAAAACATATATGTGTTTTTAGAGTTTGGTTACTTCCAAGTGCATGGTGAACTATATTCTATAAGTATATAATATATATTCTACATAACGTATATGTGTATCGTCTATAGACCTGTCTACTTGTCCTTTGTATAGACAAAGTTAGACCTGGGCCATCTTTTCGAACCACTACCTTCTTTTCTCTGTACCTTTCACACCATGACTGGATCATGTGCAGTCAAACTACCGGGTCCTAAATTCGAACACGTTTTAAACATGTGTTGCTATTAACGACCACTTCGGCCCTTTGGGATACTCAACACCACCAGAGAATGACGATTTCTTCTTCAAAGTCCAGAGCATAATTTCTCTGTCTCCGTTGCATCTTCTTCTACACAATCTACACTGCAAAAAATGGTGTCTTAAAATTGAGACAAAAGTGTCTTATTTGGCCAAAAACGTCTTAAATTAAGACATTTTTTGTGTCTTAGTCACCAAATATACATCTATATTTATAGAAATACGCTATGCGACTCGCCTAATCATTAACAACAGGCGGCGAGCCTGCTCCGGTACCTTTTTTTAAACCGCAAATTTTCAAAAGAAATTTAAAAGAGGACCCGAGGACCTTGAATTCTTGCAAGACGTAAAAACCACTAATTGCTATTACAGCCGACTTTGGCAGATGTCTAAATCTTAGTCCTAGGGTCGTGAGATTGTCAACAAAAAAATAATTAATTTCGGGTGCAGCAGCTCAGATGTTAACCCTCTGTTTGTTTCAATGGTATCATCAGTGGCTCTTCTGCTCTGCAAGAATTCTGGAATTTGGATTATTTACAGTAAAAACTTGGGCATGAAAAGATTCCTTTTTTTGAGACTGTATAGATAGAATAATCGATTGCAAGTCAATACTTTTTTTTAAAGTCGATATTTTTAATCACTTTTAACCAAAACTATTTTGTAGCTGATAATAATACTCATTTACAGTATTACGTGTACAGTAATTTACAGTATTTACAGTATCTTTATATTAGTTTTTAACAATATTTAGTCTCTCAAATATTTCTTCATTTTAACAAAATTATATTTTGCTCTCACTGAACTGAAATATTAAGTAAAAAAGTGAAGTTACTCAACGATAAACGTTTTTGTTTGTGAAATAATACACAGACAAAAAATGAGTTTAAATCCGTTTAGTGTTATTTTGAACCAATGCTAAAGTACATAGACGGTGGCGCCCTCTCGCTGGATTTATATATTTCTTTTGTATTGTTTTCTCTCTAAATCTGAATTAGTAGTTTTTCTACTCTTTCAGATTTAGAGAGTTAACATGCTGAGATTGAGATTATTATACGTTTTTCACTGAAATATTTGTTTCCATTGTCTACTTAAGATTCAGTGAAAGAAGATCCTTAGGACCGGAAATGGCGGAAAACATTAGTTACAAAGTGTCAGAAGTGCAAACCCAAAATTCAGCTACCGTCTCTATTCGGCGTCAAACCAAACAAATTTTGACACCATCGGCAATTGTTTTATTATATTTTGGGCCAGACACAGCTGTTGTCACTATCCGGTTTCGAAAAGTTTCCTCCTTCTTCCTTTTTAGGGTCTTTTTACTCTAATTTATTTCATTTTTCAAATCCACTATTTTAAGTAAAAGACTATAGACTGCTCTATTTATTTAAAATAGATTAAATCTAAAATAGATTTAAATCTTCTTGATTTAAATTGTATAGGTATACATATTCCAAATAAACTATATATGAATTTATTTTTAAGTTATATTTATAATTGATTCGAATATTATCCATTAAGTAATTAAATTATCGTATCACCAATTGAAAAATACTTATATTTGTGTTATTTATTGAGTCCAATTAACTGAATATGTAATCAACAAAGAAATTCAATGATATAAGTAATGTGTTTGAATTTAACTTTTTTTGTAAAGAAAAACCAATTTGAGAGCAATTTTTTGTTGCTGTTAATTAATAATAATTTTTTAAAAATTTGTAGAAAGAGGGCCTAATTGGCTATTGAAGAATTGTTTACTAATATAAACTTTTTAACGAGAAAGGACCATTTTTTAATAAGTTTTGAACAGCTGATAAATAAGAATAGTGATAGATGATGCAGCGGAAATGACAGAATGTTGCCTGTCACTGATCAAATACACCTCAGTTTCATTTTCATGGTATAGCCCATTCACGCATTCACACTCGCACGAGGAACGAATTAGTTTGTGGTTTATAAATAGTTTTAGTTGTACAGTGTTTCAATGACAGTAGCTGCAGATGCTTTAGACACGACATGACACACATACGCGTGCCAGTGATTTTGACAATAGAGACCGCAAACATCATTAACTTCTGTAAAAGCCCTTCTTATCTAAGATTTATGCACTGTAAATATGTTTATTATAAAATGGTGTTGGCGGGAACATAGGAGTTTGTAAAAGTATTACGTGATAAAGCAGATATTTTTTATTATGAAAATTCTTCTTAATTTTTGCAATTTCAAATGTTGGCTTTTAAACAGGCGCTTTTAAAATTGTTTCAGTTGCATCAATCATTGCTATTTAATAATTTTGAAAATATTTTTCTTTTTATTATTTATTTGTGAAAATCATTTCCCGGATATGTGCGTCAGCTTTTAATATTTTAATACTAGTTTCTATTTCCGAGGAAGAAATTAAATGTAGTAAAATATGGTCTTTTGAAATCTTAAGCATTTTTCTTTGGGACACGTTGAGGCAACTCTTTTTCTCTTAAAACACAAAATTAGATGTGGCACATTGTCACGTACTGTGTTGCATTATTTATTTTCTTTTTATTTTCTTTAGTTTCATTTGGAAAACCATTGTGGGATTTTTATCTTCAGAATTTCTAATTCTTGAGTCTCATTCATTTTCCAGAAAACTGTGTTTTCGTAATTCCTCTTTCTTGTATTTGTCATTCTGATTGAATTGATTCACAAAAGAAGTGAAACTTTACTAAAGATTAAAAGGTTTGAATGCGTTTGATTATTAACACGAAAGATTTTAAATATTATTGTTTAGTTATCATTCAGTGAAACATTAGAATTTTTAAACACTTATTTTTTAAAGCCATTCAAACTATTTAGACAATATTTTAAAATCAAGTTCTTTTATACAAAAATTCTTTTATTAAGGTCATGTCCAAGAACTCGGTTGATAAGTTAGGAATCTACGTTAACATTTATTTTTTCCTGAATTTTCTTTTTCAAAATAATAATAAGTCTGACATTTATAACGCACTTAGAGGTCTCCTACGATGATTCCCAAAATTTGAAAGCATAATACCTTTTTTAGTTTCGCTGTAAGTAGTGAGAAACTAGTGAATCGATAACAAACTTACCGACATATTAGTTTCTCACTATTTACAGCAAAACTAGAAAAGATATTTCTTTCAAACTTTGGGAATTATTGCAGAAAATCTTCAATTGTGAAAATCTTCATAATTGTGTTATGAATTTCAAACTTATTATTATTTTTTAAAAAAAAGTTCAGGAAAAAATAAAAATTGACGTAGATTCCTAACTTATCGACCGAGTTCTTGGACATGACCTTATCGAAGGATGTTATTTGATGTTTAAAAATTCTTTTAAATTTTAATATTGTTTGTATTGTTTTTTTATATTTGGTTCCAATCACGAAATGACCTAAACGGAACCCTTGTTATTTTTAACATGAAAATTTAATGTGCTTTAAATTTTAAAATAAATTTAAGGGGTTAAAGAACGTACATTGTAAGTACATATTTCAAATTTCGCAAGTCAATAAATGAAATCTTAAGTTTGAATATTCGTGGTTCACAAATAATTTATGTACCGTAAGGTCCTTAAACATTTTTGCACGTAATTTCATATATTGCATTTATGGCACATATACGAGGAAATATTCTGGGAAACTAGTAAACCAGAACTGCACCACCATAAAACGATTGTTCCGAGAAGTACTAAAGAATAGTCACGTGATCTTCCGGCATCTTCATAATATATTGTTTTTTGTAACCTTTATATATAGATAGATTAGTGCACTTTTTATTGCTTTGTATTAATTTTTTTATCATCATGAATAATTATTATTTACTATTAAGACATTAAAACAAAAGCAATCACTTTTCTTATGCTTATATTCATTTTTTTGCCGAAACATATAATTTCGGTTCTTTTTTAAAACAAACGTATTTTTAACAACTAAAAATACGTTTGGTAACGTAAAAACGTTTAATACGTAAAAAAATATCCGTTTTCTCTGTTAATAAATCGAAGTGCAGAAAATGTTTTTGATAAAATTATATATTATTTGATAAATTTTTATTTTTGATAAATTTGTGAAAATGATAAATAAGGATATAAATTTAGATTTGCCGTTTATACAAATTTAGATTACTAAACTGTAAGAAACTTAATTGATAAACTATTAGAGTATGATTAAATTTAGAACATTGTTTTCCGGTGCAGATATATATATGTAACACACATGCTGTTACTTCCTACACTTTTCTTTCTCATATCCGCAAAGATTTTGATTTCATGTTTGCAATAACTCTTTAGAAGTTTTATTACTTTGGATTTGACTTGTAATTATATAATTTCGACTTGGGTAATTACCAATTTCTCGGAGATGAGATTTAATAGACTAAGTTAATCGTATAAACTTTTAATCATAGTTTTTAATCGCCAGGAAAAGTCTATCTAAAATTAACTCTTAATAAAGTAAAGATTACTATCAATCAAGTGTTTTAAAATGGAAATTTTATCCAACCGGAAAAAGTCCCTTAGAGATTCAGAACAGTGTTCCTATGATGCCAGACATTACATTTATTTGAATTAGGAATCTGTTCCGAGAGGAAGAGGCTCTTTTTAAATCTGAAAATCAGAATATAGAATGCAGTTATGTATAGTAGCAATGATGGGTCTGAATTTAGATTTGAGATTTCCAGGATCCTTACTTCCTCCTTCTCCACAAGAATTTTCAATTCTGGACAAGTGTTCTTCCTGTCTCTAAAGTTGTAAGAAATCCATCCCTACGTGGACTGAAATGTGACAGAATATGTTATGCGATAGTTATATGTGCTTCTGTCATCGAACATATTATTCAAAACACATGTTGCAAACTTCCGAGGAAAAGTTACAATTTCGAGCTACAGCTTCTCATTGCATGATGATTGTTGTTTCATGCTTTCTAGGATTAGACAAATTTATCGACTTCCTTTTTTTTTCAAAATTCTATCGCTTGCAGATGCTACTCTAGAACTTGTAAATCTACAGGTTTTATTTGTATACCTACCGTTAAGGGTTGAAGTGCAATAACAGGAAATGTTTATAGATGTTTTTGTAACGTTTGTCAATGTTTGTTATAGAAGGCGGTAAACATGTATAGTAGTTTGAGAATTACGGAAAAGTTTTCGAGTTTAAGAAAATTTCGTTTTTTTCATAAAATTCAAATAATTGGTTTTTAAGTGTCACTAAAAGAAAATGACTCGAAAAACTTAGTTGTTTTCGAATGCTCTGCTTTTGATACTTTCATTAATCATCATGGAATTTATTCTCTGTTATTGTTTTAAAATATTAATTATAAAGTATATAAGTACAAAGTATAATAATTGATTTCTAAAATGAACAGAACATGTGTGTTTAGTTGTTAAAAGTATACTCAGAAATCTATATCCGTGTGGAAATTATTCGTGTCAGACTGAATTCAACTAAAGCTTGGAAGTCTAGACTAGTACTAGACAGCGCCGTGAAATTTTTCCGCCAGAGATTTTGTGGAACAAAAAGTCTCGATTGCTTGTACTTCCGTTTTTAAAGTAGAGAACCTCTTAAAGTCAAAAGTCAGGAAAATGATGCTTTAAGTATAATTATCTTCCGGTCTGGTGGCTAAATCAATGGTTCATCTACGATTTTTCTACTTTGCTTCTCACTTTACGGAAAACTGTGAACAATGCTTTGCAGATGCTAGCATGAAAAGGTCTGTTTCAAATTCTATACCTTCATATCATTATATAGTGATTTTATCATTTTCTTTACGAATTCAACTTTTCGAAAAAAATTACTACTTACTTTAATTATTACTTTTAAATCAAGCAATTTCATATTTCATAATTTACTTTACCGTTCAAATCCACTCTTTCTTCGAAAGACAATAAATTTTCTTCAGGATGGAGATGCATTTGATAATCTTGCGTTCCCAGCTTCCTGAGGGGCATAAAATCTCAGACCGGAACTATAAAACTCTGTAAATCCCTTCAGAAAGGAAATTGCTCTCACCTGGGACTCCTAATTTTCCGAATAAAATTTTTGATTCTTTGAAAATTTCGAAACAGCACGTACTGAATTTCCAATAAAAGCGGTATGCCTTTTTAGGAAATTTTTAGATTTCAAGATTTGAATTTCTTTTCTCACGAGTATGCTATTAGATCTACACGGCACGCACGCACGATCCCCGCGGTTGTTGACCGTTTTCATCGTCGTTATTGTCACCGTGGAGGTTGATGATGGGCGGCAAACTCAAGTTGAAGTCACATCTCCGTGCGTGGTTTCCGGTCACCATTTCCTCTCATTAATGATCTGACAAGTGCTGCCATCTTGGTTCATATGGATAGCACATGCAGTTTGCTTTTGGAAAATTACGAAAATAATGTGACAGATGGAAATTTGGGAAAAAAAGCTTAAATACGTTTAACGGGGTCCATATTTCTTCTCATAGTAAATCATTGATATGAGAAAGTTTATGCAATCCGTGGGAGAAGATGCTGGTATTGATTTTGTGGCCAGGAAGTCATTTTCTGTTTCGACGCCCCCTGATCTTCGGGCCCTCACTTTTCTTTTCAAAAGAAGAAGCCAACTCAATTGATTTTTCCCATTTTTCACGTTTCTTATTCGGTTGGACATTTATTTCAATTATGCTCTTTTTTCTTTGTATTATTTTTAATTATGTAATTTATCGTCGTGGTTATGATGGATTCAAAAGAATCTATTGGTTATGATAGAATCAAAACATCTATTTTTTACATTCTCATCAAAAATGAGAGTGTATTCAAAATGTGCGATTTTTTCTATTTTTTTTCTATTTTTTTTTATTCTCATACTTTAGGATTTTATTAATTTACTTGAACGATTCTTTTTTTATTTTGAAAAAAACAATTGATAAGTGCATTTAAAATGTTAAAAATAGGAAAATTAGGATAATGAGTTTATATTGTATGAGATTAATTATGAATATCATGGCTCGAAAAAATTATTTTGCAAATTAATTGGAAGAGATGCGCCATTCTGCACCGTTTCAGTACATGGCTGTTTAGTCTGTTCTCCCTTGCAAAGGCGTCCTAATCTTCAAAGGAAAATATTTCGATTCGCAAGAGTTAATAATAACTGCACCCACATTTACACAACATTATTCAGTGTTGCTTAAATTTGAGACTGCTATTATATTCCTTTATTTTCGCTATCTTATTTATATGTGATGATATTAGAAAGATTTAATTAATTTGAAACAATTTATTTTTAGAAATAATATAAAAATAATTCATTATCCAATAATCGGTGGATAAAAACAATTTGTCGTTTGTGTGAAAAAATCAATGAAATTTAACTTATTATTTTGCTTTCAAATAAATTCAATCTCGGAATTTCAATCAGTATATAAATTTACAAATTTTTAACTAAAACTGAGCTACTAATTCAAATAGTTATATATTCTATTGATATAATCAGTAAAATTTTACTAAAAAGTCAAAACGCTTCAAATATTCTTACGGATTCTGAAAATACTTTGTTTTTAGATTAAAAAAATCCCAGGACGAAAATATTTTAACAAGAGCTTTCTGAAAGAATTGATTTTGAAATTGTTTTTCGTATTAAGCTTTGATTTCAACCCAGTATTTCAATAAAAAAACATTGAAAATAAATGAAAACAAGTATTTTTTTTGTTTCTTTTATAAAATAAAAGATATTATAAATTAATAAAACTTATAAATTAATTATTCATGTCAAATATCAGCTTTTTGAAAAAATTGATTTAAAATTTTTTTTTGGTATTAATTTTTTTATTTAAAGCCAGTATTTCAGTAAAACACAATAAAAACAAATGAAAAAAAGTGTTGTTTCTTTCTTTTATTAAAAACAAGATATTTGACATGAATCATTAATTTTTAAGTCTTCTTCTCTGCCTCACCGAGAGAAAAGTTTTCTTGATTCAATGCAAAAATGCATTGGATCTAATAAACTTTATTCTTAGATTCAGACCTAGAATATGTATTCTTGAATCAAGAATAATTATCCTTGATTCAAGTATTTATTCTTAATTCAAAGTATTTATTCCTG
>WNHD01008682.1:0-11714 GCA_011057455.1 Ganaspis sp. Gsp50
GAATAAAAAGAATAAATGAATAAATAAATAAAAAGAATAAATATTTGTTAAAAAAATTAAAATTTAATTAAAATGTTTAAAATATTTTTCAGACTTCAGCTGGGCAGGATTCGTTTGATGAGCGTGAGATTCAACGTGAAAGAACGGAGAGTAGCGAATGGAGAGATGATCGTCGTGATGTTCATGATGATCGTGGCATTCAAGACAGATCATTTGAGAATCGTAGAAATATTTCAAGAGACGATCGCTCTGAACGCAGTGAAAGAAGTGAGAGAAGTGAACGTAGTGAGCGTCCACAAAGACCAGACTCTCGTGACAGTAGAACTTCTCGCGAATCTAGAACTTCTCTGCGTGATGAAGATTTTCACAAATCTCGTGACAGTGGTTCCTGGATTAATGATCTGTCCGATTACGAGGAAAAGAAAGCTGACATCTTTCGTGAAGACATTAGAGAACGAGACAGAAGGCAACCACCTGGTCCAGTTACTAGAGAAAAATTGGAAGCTGACGACTTGAAGTCGGAAAAGCGCAGCTTAATTCAATTGAAACGAGGATCGGTTGAACAAGAGAAAAAAGATTCCTCAAAGGAATCGCCAGTTGAGTTGAAAAAGGAAAGTGAAGTTTGGAATAGAAAATTGGAACGTAATCCAGATAATAGGAATGAAACTTCCAAAGCATGGGCAGACGCTGTCTCTCCGACTTTTGAAAAGGAAGAAGAGAAACTTGAGCCTATTAAGGACGACAAAGTTGCTATTGATTTGAAGCAGAATATGGAGAAATTGAGTATTGACAAGAGAGAAGATGTTAATGAAGAAAACAAGGATGATTCTAAAGACGATAAACGAGAAAAGTCGACGAGAAATAGGACCAATAGTGCAAGCTCCAGGGGACGAGAAACAAGAGGAAGACAGTGGGGAGGCTTCAATGTCTATAATCAACGTTGGCGTGGATCTGAAACTAGAGGAAGAAGAGGTGGAGGTGGTTTGAGAATTTCCGGAAGGCCTGGATCTGCAAGAAGTGGATCTTACGGACATACAGATTCAGAAATGAGTGGCGATGAAGTTTCGAGTTCTGCTGAACTGCCCAAGGACGACAGAAGGAACAAATCGCCAAAACCCACTCTCAAAGGTGAGAAAGAAGATCGTAATCGAGAAATGTCAAGACGAGATGATAAACGAATTGATTATTCACAACCTCGAACTGACAAAAGAACTGGTTATGATGGACGATCAACTCGCGAGGGATTTGCACCTTCGGGAGAACCTTCACGAAGAGGCAGAGGAGGCTATAGAATGAGAGGAGCAACTACAGGAGGAAGAATGGAAGGCTACGGTCCTCCATCCAGCAAAAGTCCTTTTTCATCAGAGAGAAATGTTTGCGAGGACAAGAATCCGGGACAACAAAATCCACCAACTCCCACGTCTGAAAGTGATCCAAATATCGGAAGCAATCTTGAATCTACGGAAGATAAAACTATTGCCAAACAGCAAGCTCTAACTGCTGGAATTACAGGCAGACACACCAAGTCTCCAAATCAAATTGTCAAACAAGAGGCAACTCATCCTAATGCTGGATTAAGAAATCAACCTAGAAAAGATGATTCAAGACCTAAACGGAATCACAGTGGAAGTAGAAAGGTACTTTTTGTCTTTTTTTCACACTGATTTGAAACTTTTGTTCTATTTTTGTTCGATTCCCATTTGAAATTAATTATAATTAATTAATTATTATATAATTGTATTTTTCCAGGTACGGGACAATCGCGACACCCGTTTTCGCAGTAGTGGCAATAATATTTCCAAACAAAATTCCTCTGATATCGGGAATGAAGATTGGGAAACGACTTCAGAAAACAGTGATGAACATATTGATGATCGCAAAGGCAGGAATAAACCATTTAGCAGAGGCGGCCAAAACCAAAATCAAGGTCCTGGTCCCCAAACACGTAGAAATGATCAGCCTGGAAACAATCGAGACCAGCGTGATAAAAATTCCAAGTCTTCCAGTGGAGCGTCTCGTGCTCCCGGTGCTGAAAAACGAAACACACAGAATACAAACTTCAACAATCAAAGAAACAACACAGCAAATATTCCTCCCTTAATGCAGAATATTCAAACACAGAATGGCAGACCCAGAAGTCAGGGCTCTGCGAATAGTGTGCCCATTTCCGGGAAATCGTTAAATAAAGAAAATACCGTGAATCGCGTTGACGAAATTAAACTCAATGATCCAAATTTAGTTAATCAGGTGCTAAACGACATGAACAAGAAGTCGATTATCAAAGATAAAAAGTGCAATGACGGTGAATCTGATGCGAATAATCATTCAACTGGAGGTGATGAAGGAGTAAATAGCACTGAAGATAAAGTTGATTCCGACGGATTCCAGGAAGTTCGTTCTAAGAAAAATGTCAAGGAATTGAGACACAATCAAAAAGATGATGCTAAATCTTCAAGGCGTGACAAGGATAAGGAACGCGAACGAGAGAGATCGAAATCTAAATCGAATGGCCCGCAACCGACTCCTCAACAAGTCCAAAAGATACCTACCTTGTTGGGCCAACCAATTCTACCGCCGGCTAACATGCCCCAAAAACCTTTCGACAGAAATGCAACGCGTCAAAAACTGGCACCAAGGTTTCAAAAGCAAAAACTGGCCAAGCAGCAGCAACAGCAAATTGGAAGCGACAATGAGGGCAAGTCGAATAATTCCGCAAGTTACTTGAAGGATTCTTCTGGTGGTCCGGCACCACCTCCCTCTGTGAATGCGTGGGACAAACCTTTCACAAGTCAATTAAGAGCCAATTCACCTTCCAGTGTTCCGGCAGACATTCAATTGATGTCTGGATTGACTGCACAAAATGACCACACTCATGAAAACAACGAGCAGACAGCGTCCAGAGGCAGTAGCCAGAGAAATTCACCAAATTGTGAGAAAGCCGGAAAAGTTGGAAAGGACGTTGAGAAAAATGTCTCCGATGCCAGCTCGCCTCCTGTTCAGACCCTGATTTTCGAAAATACTAATTACTCAAAGACAACGAAAACTGGATCAGCCGATCTTGCTATGAAATCAAAATACTCAAATCATATCAAGACCCAATCGAGAATTGATAAACGGACAGACATGGATGACGATGGTAATCAAATTCAACATCAGCAGCAGACTCTCTCGGCTGCATTTTCCAATAAACCTGGTGATATCATAAAAGAGAAGAGCCAGGAACCAATTCAGATGCCTTTGTCTTTTAATAAAACTGAGGATAATGCGGATATGAAGCTGGACTTCACGTTTGATTCGGATCTTTCACAGTTGACGGAAGACAAAAGCAAGAGTTTAGGAATGACGCGATCGATTCACATGACTGGTGGACAAAGCAGTTCCACGGCAGAATTGAACTTGAAAATTGCTTCGGTTAAAAAGGTCTGGGAAAATGCTCCTCCGCCGATGCCAACTGTTGTTGAACACGAGGATGGAAATGTTGTCAATTCTGCCAACAGTTTTCCCCAAGCCTTCGAGAGTAATGATGATGATAATTACAATACTCATCAGCAGTACAATCAGAGCAACATCAAGAATGAAATTGCAACTTCCACGAATGTCTGCAAGGTGGGAATTACTTTTTTCTTTCTTCACATTTTCTTGATAATTTATACTCTTTATTTAATTCACGCTATTTCAGTTAAATTTGTTTATTACTAGATTTTTTATTATTTTTTGCTTTTTGACTAATTTTTCAGTAGTTTTCTTATTTTCAGCATTTTTCTTAATTTCAGTATTTTTATTATTTTTAGTATTTTTCATATTTACGGTATTTATCTTATTTTCGGTACATTTCATATTTTCAGTATTTTTCATATTTACAGTATTTATCTTATTTTCGGTACACTTCATATTTTTAGTATTTTAATTATTTTCAGTATTTTTCATACAGTCGGTATTTTTCTTTTTTTGCAATATTTTTCTTATCAGTATATTTCTAATTTTCAGTATATGTCTTATTTTAGGTATTTTTCTTACTTGCAGTATTTTTAATATTCTCCATATTTTTCTTATTTTCAGTATTTTTCTTATTTTCAGTATTTTTCTTATTTTCAGTATTTTTCTTATTTCCAGTATTTTTCATATTTTCAATGTTTTTCTTATTTTCAATATTTTTATTATTTTTAGTATTTTTCATACTCTCAATATTTTTCTTATTTTCAGTATTTTTCTTATTTTCAGTGTGTTTCTTATTTTCAGTTGTTTTACATTTACATCTTATTTATACATTTCACTCATGTTCCAATTCATTTTTTTCTATTTCTTTCCAACGAATTAAAATCTATTTCTATTTGTTTAATTTTATTTCATTCATTAAATTATTTTTTTTAGTTTTTTCGTTTTTTTTTTTATTTCCGCCTTAATTTTATTTGTATTAAAGTATCGACCTTTTTAACTTTGTCTTTTTTACATATTTCTTTACTTAGATTAGATTTATTCTTCTTTAGTGTTACAGAAGGTTTTACACTGATACTTCTGTTCTATTTTTTTTTACTTATTTTTATTTACTTTTACTTACTTTTTTTTCTTTTGTACTTTTTGAAAATTCGCTAGTTTTTGTATTATTTTTTAAAAAATGCTATTGCGACTTATTTTCTTCATTTTTAAGTAATAATAATTATTCATTTTCTCAAATTTTTAGTATGCTTTTATATTCTTTTTTAAAGTTAGATATGCATTTTCATTTATGTCTATACGTATGAAGAACAATTTTATTGAAGTTGTTTAAAACTTTAAATATGCTTTGGCTTTAAAATGCTACTTTATAGACATTTTTTTCCTTTATGTACATTTTTTTCCTTTATGTACATTTTTTCCTTTATGTACATTTTTTCCTTTATCTACATTTTTTTCCTTTATGTACATTTTTTTTTATAAACTTTATTTGTTTTAATAATAAACAATTCAGTTCAAAGCCTGTAATATTCATAATTCTGAAAATTGTCTTCGTTCAATAAATTTATTTTTAAGACATTTCTAAGACATTTCTAAGACATTGTTTTTAACTAACTTTTCTGATACATTTTTAAGAAGTTATTCTTAAGAAATTAATATTGTTATGAATTGTTGTATTGTATGTGAAATGGTTAATGTTTGAATAATCGATTTTGTATTTTAATTCTGTTCTTTATAGATACACATGAAATTAGCATTATTAATGGATGTTTTTAACAATTTTAACACGAATGAATGAAAGAAAGAGTGAATTGGAGAATATGTATGAGCGTGTGTATGTAAGAAAGAAAGTGGGAGAAAAAGAGCAGTTAATTGTACTTTATTTAGTTGAACCAATAACCGTGTCCCCTGAGGGAAAAATCTGACTCTTTGCCTGATGCGCAGCTGGTTCCCCCGCAGGTGAAGCCGCAACAACAATCCTCTGGTGGTAGCACTGCACAATCTGGTTCCTCAGTTCAAGGACCTAGTCCCATAGGTCCTGGACAAAGTCCCATTGGACATCCGCCCGTTAGTCTTCAAGGTCCACTAAGTCCTCCACCATTCAACTCAACTGGACAACCGTCCCATATTAATTATCAGGTTAGTATTTTATTTTAAATTCAAGCAATTGTCTTATTATTCCACCATTGTCTTATTTATCCCGCTATTGATCTATTTATCCCACCGTTGACTTATTTATCCCACCGTTGACTTATTTATCCCATCGTTGATTTATTTATCCCGTCATTGATTTATTTATCCCGCCGTTGATTTATTTATCCCGTCATTAATTTATTTATCCCACCGTCGATTTACTTATCATAATGTTGATTTATTTACCCCACCATTTTCTTTAAAACAGTTTATTTTAATGAATTTTTAGAAATTATATTTTCTAGACTTTTATATCAATTGATTAAAATTTTCAATTTGCTTTTTTCAGGAATTCCCGCAGTATCCAGGATCACAAGCAGCTCAGTACGGCAGCATGTCAGCAATTCCGTCGCCACCAGCGATGCTCTACAATACCGGATCCGGTCAACTTCCAGCTCAAGCTGGAGGCCTGTACGGTGCATTCCAATTAGATCAGAGTCGCTCTCCTTTCACACAATACCCTCCATATGCGCCGTCCCTGCAGAATTCGTTCAACCAGCAAAACGTTTATTTGCAACAAGCACCGCCACACGCACCCAACGCACCAACTCCTGACATGTACCAGAGCAATCTCTCTCAGTATCGAATCACAGCAGCTGCAGCTCCTCCATTCGGACAAAATCAACAATTAAGCAATAACCCGAACACAGTTTTAATAAGCTCGTCCTCAAACTCGTTGATGTCTGCTAGTGTGAAACCATCCTCGCAGCCAATTGGCGCTATTGGAACTAAAGCTCCTCACTTTCAAGCGCCGTCAGCACCCCAGCCCAATCAGCTGGCTTACATTCCATACGATCCAAATCAAGTTCTAGGCGTTAGTGGAAGCTATATGGGAAATTCTCAGCTCGTTCAAAGGCCAGGACCTAATGTGCAGCCCTCGGCAAATAGTTACTACAGTGCTACTTCCGCTGACGTTTTCCCAGGATCACAGACTGGATTTTATCAGCCCGGCGGAGCTGCACAACAGACAGGAACTCATTACGGCCTACAAGGATTTGGACAGCACAGTCAAAGTCTAGCAACTGGGAATGCGGCTCCCGTTGGTTTGCAGAACTTTAGCTCCCAGTTCCTCTCAAGCTCCGGACTTCAATTAGCAGCGCAAGGTTACAGAAATCCTACTGGAGGTTTGCCGGGACCAGCTAATGCAGCTGCGACTTTTCTCAGCAAACACCAGCAGGAACAACCGAGACAATTGAAAAGTCCGTCTGGCAATCAACAAGATGTCTTAACTTCTGTTTTTGGCTCTAGTAAGTTTCAAAATCGTCCTTATGTTCAAATATTATTTTAACTGTTTGAATTATTAAATAAATATTATTTTAACTGTTTGAATTATTAAATAAATATTATTTTAACTGTTTGAATTATTAAACAAATATTATTTTAACTGTTTATTTTTCATCGAATAAAATGCGGGACTGCGGGGGCTTTGTAAAAATAAACTCAAAATCAAAAAAATCGAATTATAAATCTAATTTTAAATAATTAAAATCAAATATAAATCTTTAAATATCTAAATTCGTCAATATCTGAACGATATACGTTTATTTAGAAATAATTACTTTTTTGTTTGAACTTTATCGTAATTTTAATTAATATTTTTAGCGCCTCAAATTCCATCTCCAAAATCAAGAAAACAACAATCTTCGTCTCAGCAACCACAACCAAGTCCTACGCAACATCATAAATACCAACAGTATCAGGGCGTCAGTCAGTCTGCTCTGGTAAGCAGCTACGCTAACTATGTATGTACCATTTCAATTAATTCTTTTTTTCATTTTATTTTTTTTTTAAAGTACGTATTATTTACATACATGACGTTTTAAGTGTTATTTATCTTGAAACGTACTATTTTTTCATACAATTCTCGTGAGTTAACATTTTTAAAAAATAGCACGAAAAATGCTTATTAATATTTAGCCTGCATGCTTTAACATTCACTTCTCAAGTGATTTTTAAAAATTTTTAAAAGTTCATTGCCAATAATAATACAATTGTTACTACAAATATTAACTAATATTAATATAAATGTGCGTGTATGTTCAGCGCTTCAAAGAAAAGAACAAGCAAACAAATTAATATAGAAAGCAAACTTTCAGAGTGTTTCTTTTTTCGGAGAGCGTGAAATACACTAAGTAGCTTAGCTTCAATTATAAACAGCTTGATATAAACCTTGACTCGGAGTGATTGTTAAATTCACTTTTTTATT
Organism: Ganaspis sp. Gsp50; assembly: GCA_011057455.1. Taxonomy (NCBI): domain Eukaryota; kingdom Metazoa; phylum Arthropoda; class Insecta; order Hymenoptera; family Figitidae; genus Ganaspis; species Ganaspis sp. Gsp50. The sequence continues at coordinate 7,835 of WNHD01008682.1, forward strand.
TAGCTTGATATAAATTTTAATTGTAAATTGTAAATCGTAATTGCAAATTGTAAATTGTAATTGTAAATTGTAATTGTAAATTTCAATTGTAAATTTCAATTGTAAATTGCAATGGTAAATTGTAATTGTAAATTTCAATTGTAAATTTTAATTATAAATTTCAATTGTTAATTGTAATTGTCAATTTTAATTGTAAATTTTAAATGTAAATTTTAAATGTAAATTTTAAATTTATATACAAATTTATGTTATAATTTTGTTTTTGATAAAAGGTTTTACAACAGAATGTTCGTGGAATGGGAATGCCACCACCTCCACGCGCAGGAATTCAATCTTCGCAGCAAAGATATCCACCGCCAATTCAGAGGCCTGTGGTTCCATTTCCACCTGGGCCGAATAATCCATCACAGCAACAACAAAATTGCATGCCCAATCCACAACAGCAACAACAATCTCAAATTAATCGTCACAGAACAAATGTTCATCAACAGCAGCAGCAACAACAACGTAGCATGAAGATGCAACAACAATATTACTCTGGACCAGGTTTGTAAGCAATGAAATACTTTAATTACGTTTTCTTTCATTGCTGTCTCTGTTTAAAAAAAACTACAAAATTCTCGAACATAAACACAAATATTAATAATTAAAATAAATATTCTTCTAGGAAACGTAAAAATGGATTCCAGCGATAAAGTTGACTCACATAGCGATAAGATTGCTGAAAGCAATACTGGAAATCAGTCCGGAAACAGTAAATCTAACATTAATCAACAAGATGGAGAAAATAAGGAGGAAGTGAATCCACAGAACGAATAAGCATTCAATTGACGAAGGAATTACAGAGCAATGATTTTTGCTCTCTCAATAGATGGATGATTTTCTTCTCCATTAATGAAAAAAAAGCAAAAAAGAAAACGTTTCTGCTCGTCTGAAATTTTCGTCGCAAGACTTATGTGTCGTGCTTCGGTCGTTTCTCTCGCAAACCTCTATTTCTTGGAGAAAAACAAAAGAAAAGTCACAGACAATGACGCGAATTTTAGCGAAAAGCTTCTTTATTTCTGTCCGCAGATATTCGTTCGGGTAAATATTACCTGAATTCTTGTCCTGGAATGCAATCTATTCCAGGTAGCAATTTTTTGGCTATTACTAAGTGCAAGTTTACTGTCACATATCGTCGCGTCATCCGCGTCATTGTCACCGTTGTCTAAATAGTGCTAAATAGCAAAATTAATTTCAAATGTAATCATTTGGACAAAAGGCATTGTGGATATTTGTTATTACATGCTCGATCGACAAGTGATGAATGGCGGGCGTTTTTTTTTCTTTGACGTCAGCTACCTATTTAAGCACCGTCATCACAGTGTTAAAGTGAAAAAGGGAACGGAAAGACTGTTATCCGTGCCTCCGAGTGCGGTGGAAGGGATAAAATCCATTTTAAAAAAAACATCTAGTTGAATCCTTAGAAAGGCTTTTAGCCCTCAGGATTGCCTACTTGGTCTATTCATTTCCAATTAAAAAAAAAAACACCGTAATGTCATTTTTAGTATCGTTTCTCGACTTTGCTATTCACGCGCGCGTATCAATAAGCTCGTATCGCAAAGCGAGAGGAGACTAAACTTAGGAATAATAATACAAAAAAACTACAAAAGAATAATTATCTACTGCCATTGGAAGAAATTCCCTCGAGAGGACGATAAATTTTCTTCAAAACTTGGACGTGTCTTTTTCTAAACTTTGTATTTCAATGAGTTGAGAGGAAATAAAGAGAGAGAGAGAGAAAAAAAATGAAAGAAAAGAAAAACCCGTTGACGGGCTGCTGCACAAAAGGCATGAGACGTTTTTTAAAATGTACGTTTTTGAAAAACGATCTTTCTTTCTTAGAAATTAGTGAAAGATATTCTTTCCGATATTGCTACTATAATTTTCTCAATTTTATTATATGTTTGCACGTGTACACTGAAGGTTAAATTGAATGAAAGTAAGAAGTAGAAGAAATTGAGTATGTAAGGTACTTCAAAGTATAATTATCGAAGGTATTAAAGAATGAAAAGAAAAATGTTCGATCGCGTTCTACTGCTTCGATGCGGTATTTTTAAATTGTGTCTAAGGCATAAGGGAAATGGTGCGGGGGTCTGTCATTCGATCAGAAAGCAAAAGAGATGAGAATCTCGTCGTGTCTGCTGGATTCGAAGGTCGAAAAATATAAACTAAATGGTAAAAAAGTCTCACGATCTTTTATTTTTGCAATTCACGACGAAGGGGCAATTTAAGATTGTTGTACTCTGCAATCGATAGAGACTATTGCGATTGACAATACGTGATATAAGACCTGTAAATATTGTTTTATTTGAAAGACTGAATTTTGTGTGGCCGTCGTTGTAACAATTCCAAGTTTTTTTTTGTTTATTTTTGTTTACTTTTTGTTTCTTTTTTTTAGTGTTATATTATAACTATTTTTCGTTGAGTCGAGCTTGGCGGTTCCGAATTATACAAAGAGCGATAAGACAGACCCGCGAATCTAGCCCAAAGTGCCTGTATTTTTATCTATATTGTAGTTAGTAACGTGACAACAGTATATACACTTACCTGCTACGTTATAATAAATAAAGGGAAACATAACGTTAATTTTTCGTAATACTGAACAAATTTACCCAAACTATTAATTTGATGCAGCAGGACTCAAGTTTGTCAGCGACCAACCACTCCAAATAATTTAAAAATGATTTAAAAGAATAAAAATGAAACTCTTATAATTGGATCTTTTTTAAAATTTCGACCTCATGATTCTTATAAATTATTGACTACTCTCAGCTGAATGATCCATATTTTTCAGTTTGAAAAGTATTTGCTTTGTCAAGATTTAGAAAAGCGACTATTGTTTAACCTATGTTTATATTTACAAGCATTACGTTTTATGCAATTCTGTGTTTTATAGTATAAAGCAGAGCCTTCCAATTTAAATTACTTCTTATTTGCCTTTTTGCGCCCCTCCATTGTCTATAATTCTCCTTTTTCTTATTAAACTCAATTTTTCGTTATTTAATCCTAAATTATGATTGTTTAATTTTAAATCATATTAATAGAATTTAATTCTAAAAATTATGATAATTTTAAATTCTATGACACTAGTTTTTTAATTTTAGACAATTTCTAATTTTGATTAGAATTATAAATTAATTTTTCTAAAACTTTCCCAAGGGGTAAACAATTACTGAACTGTTTCGTAATTAAACTTAAATTTACTGAATCTAAAATTTCTAATAAACACTAATCTAAATTATCATTTAAAAAAAATGTCTTCTCCATCTTCAACGTAAGACTTGCATATTAATACTAAAATACTAATTTTATGACTCTTTGGAACAATGATAATTTATTTTTTGTTTTAATACGACACTAATTATCCTTGTAGAATTTTTAATTTGTTTTAAATAATCTCAAGGATGGGATTCCCTAATTTTTTTAATTTAAAATTGGGTGAATCCCCTAGGAGTAAAGGACAATTCACAGCTTCAGTCAGAACAGTGTCGAACGTGATTGGTTGGTTCCAGTAGAAATCTGGACAATTAACTAGAGCAGACCAATTACAATCGGTATTGCTCTGATGCGGAAGCTGTGGATTGGCCTTAAAGACAGTTTCAGAATTCTAGAACCGCCTTATGAATTAGCCTTTATTCTAGGGGATTTCCTCTATTAAAAAAAAAAAAATAATAGAAAAAGTAAAATATCAGAAAAAATTACATATAATTATATATAATAATCTTCTTAATTCTGTCTCTCCACACCTGAAGTTCGTCGTTTTTACTTTCAATTATTTTACGAAAGATTCTAATATTTTATTGTATTAAAAATATAATAATATCAAGATCGTTTTTTC
>WNHD01008683.1:0-11544 GCA_011057455.1 Ganaspis sp. Gsp50
GGCCCTTTGTGTCGACAGGAAGTGATACAGCCCTCATTCTACAGCAAATTACAATTATATCGACACACTTTGGGCCATTTATCTGCAGTCTATTGCGTCCTCTATGATCGTACTGGAAAATACGTAATTACCGGTGCAGATGATTTACTCGTCAAAGTTTGGAGTTCCATTGACGGACGACTGCTTGCAACATTTCGTGGAGCTTCAGCTGAAATAATGGACATAGCCGTGAATTTCGATAATACTCTTCTAGCTGCCGGAAGTTTAGACAAAGTTCTTCGAGTCTGGTGTTTCCAGACAATGTCACCCGTTGCCGTTTTATCGGGCCATTCTGGAATGATAACTTCCGTGAAATTCTGTCCTATTTCAAGTAACGAAATTTACTATCTAGTGTCAACCAGCAGCGACGGCTCCGTGGCTTTTTGGCCCCACACCAAGAAAAAGAACGAAAGAGCTGTTTTCCAAACGAAACCGATACAATATCATGAAAAAATGAGACCAGGTCAGGCGCAAATGATCTGTGCTTCCTTCAGTCCCGGTGGCGCTTTCATGGCCGCTGGATCTGCTGATCATCACGTTCGTGTTTACGCTATGAATGGCGATGAAGGACCCAGACGCGTCCTCGAAGTCGAGGCGCACAGTGATACCGTCGACAGCATTCAATGGTGCCACCACAGCGGTCTCAGGTTCATTTCTGGCTCGAAAGACGGAACCGCGAACGTCTGGCACTTTGAGCAACAACAGTGGATGCACAAGCGACTCGTTATGACAACCAAACTGCCAGGAGAGCCCGAGGCTGACGAAGAGTCCAACAAGAAGGCGAAAGTGACAATGGTGAGCTGGGACTCGAGTGATGAATACGTCATCACCGCGGTCAACGACAGTTCACTCAAAGTCTGGAATGCAAGAACTGCAGAGTTAGTCAAGGTCCTCCGTGCTCACAAAGACGAGGTCTTTGTCCTAGAATCACATCCTTCTGATCCCAGAATTATTCTAAGTGCCGGCCACGATGGTCAATTAATAGTCTGGGACGTATTAAAGTCTGACCCGATCGCCTGTTTCCAAAACTTCATCCAGGGCCAAGGAAACGGAGCCGTCTTTGACGCGAAATGGTCCCCGGATGGAACGATGCTCGTAGCCACCGACTCACACGGTCATCTCATGATGTACGGCTTTGGAGCTGGATCCGAACTGCTGAAAATCGTGCCCAAGGAGTTGTTCTTCCACACTGATTACAGACCCTTGATACGAGATTCCAACAACTACGTTTTGGACGAACAGACACAAACCGCGCCGCATTTGATGCCACCCCCGTTTTTGGTGGATGTCGACGGCAATCCTTATCCACCTGCCTTGCAGCGATTAGTGCCAGGCAGAGAAAAATGCCGGGGCGAGGAACTAGTGCCGAATATCGCAGTCGGAGCTGGCGGAATGCAGGAAGTCATCGAAGGTCTTCCGGCGCACGAACCCAGGTCCAATATCGACAGACTCATCGAGGCGCTCGCTCAGCGGCAGAATATCATCCCAGAGGGGGAAAATGCAGAAAACGATCGAGAAGACAATCAAGGCGAAATCCCTCTTCGACAGATTGCCAGCCCCAGAGGCAACAGACCAGGATTGAGGAGAGTCGGCGACGTGGAAGGTGTGAGACAAAGCAGTGGAAACTGGCAAAGAGACAACACCACTCCCTGGAATAAACCCATTCTCGTCAAGCCTCTCAATCCAGCCATCCTCGCCAGTCAACTCGATCAAATTAACGCCCTCGCCGACATGGAATTGGAGTCCTGGAGGCGGGAGATGCAACGGAGACCAAAGATTGTCTCGACTGGCAACGAAATGCAAGGCGGCATTGGCAACCGCTTGAATCGCAACAGAAGAAACCGAGCAAGACACGGGTACAGGACACGCGCTGCCAGAGAAGATGAGCAAGAGGACGAGGAGTACGGCGATCCTGACGTCGCTTCTAGTGGAAGTTCCGCGAGTTCCAATAGCAACGACTCGACCGCTGATGAAGCCGATATGTGTTCAGACAGCTCGAGCTCCAATCCCAGCAGTGAATATTCAGACTGGATGGCGGATCACGGTGTGAATCTGGAACCCCCAAAACGCAGTAAACGCAAACCAGTGAAAAAGCGCTCTGTCACTCCGCAAAGTGACACAGATCGGCGAAGGAGTCAGCGGCCCAAGAAGAAAGTTATTCCAGCTCCGATAGGACTCGATGAAGTGCCAGAAGCTTTTCGTCCTACCGAGTGGCTCACGGAAGTCATACCTAGAAAGGCGCCATATTATCCGCAAATGGGAGACGAGATCGTCTACTTCCGACAAGGCCATCAATTCTACATCGACGCGGTTAAGAAGAAGAAGGTTTACGAATTGGGCCCGAAATCCGAACCTTGGGCGAAAATGGAAATTAAGGCAATGGAGTATGTAAAAGTAGTTGGTATTAAGTACGAAATCCGTCCACCACGACTCTGCTGCCTGAAACTCGCGATAATGGATGAGGAGGATCGTCTAACGGGCGAGAACTTCACGATAAAGTATCATGACATGGCGGATGTCCTGGATTTTTTGGTACTGAGACAAACTTTTGAAACTGCCTTGGCGAGGTCTTGGTCCTTGGGAGACAGGTTCAGGTGTATGATTGATGATGGATGGTGGATGGGACAGATCCAATCGATGGAACCGCTTGATGAAAATTTTCCGGATTCTTACTTTATGTGCTTCCATGTGCGGTGGGATAATGGGGAAATTGAGAAAATGAGTCCCTGGGATCTTGAGCCGATTGATGAGGAGAGACTTCCGGAAGAAGTGGGAGGTGCGGTTTCTGTGCTTCCAGAAGAAATCCAAGCGATTTTGTATCAACCGCAGGCAGAAGAGTGGCCCATGGGAGATAGAGTGGCTACTTGTAGGAGGATCATTCGAGGACTTGATCAAGTTATGAGTCTGGCGATTGCTGAACCCTTTGTTGTTCCTGTTGATCTCAATATTTATCCGTCGTACGCTTTGGTTGTTGAATATCCGATTGATCTGTCGACCATTAAGGCTCGATTTGAAAATCACTTTTATAGAAGGATCACCTCTGCGCAGTTTGATGTTAGGTATTTGGCGACCAATGCGGAAGCTTTTAATGAACCTCATAGTCAAATTGTCAAGCAGGCTCGGATTGTTACTGACCTGTGCTTGAAAATTGTTAAGTAAGTTGTTTCTTTGAATTTTTGTTATTTATTATTTTATTTGATTGTTTATTCGATTTGATCTTTTAATATCATTTTGTAATTTAGTGTTTTTCAGGGATTACAGTTTGACCCAGTTTGACCCCTTTTCTCCCCTTTTCCCCTTATTTTACCCTTTTTTTAAAGAAAATTCCCTAAAACAACTAAAATAAAGTATTTTTCCACTTTTCCCCTAATTTTCTATAAGTTTTTTAAATAATTTTTCAATAATAGTGCTTTAGAGTACTTAAAAATACTTCAAATACTTCAAAATAATTAAAAATAATTAAAAATACTTAAAACTACTTAAAACTACTTTAAACAACTTTAAAATACTTCAGACTACTTTAAAATACTTCTAAATATTTAAAAATAAATCAAATTAGTTCAAAATATTTTCAAATACTTCAAAATATTTATAAATGCTTAAAATTACTTTAAAATATTTCCAAATACTTCCTAATGATTCCTATTTCAATATTTTAAAATACTTCTCGATACTTCAAAATATTTTCAAATAATTCCCAATACTTCAAAATATTTAGAAACACTTAGAGATTTAAAAACATTTAAAAAATACATTAAAATATTTAAAGATACTTCCAAATAGTTCAAATTTTTTTGAAAATATTAGTATTTTAAATATTAAATAAGGTTTAATTAAAAAGGGTTTAATTAAAAGGTAAAAAAAAGGGAAAAAAAAGGTAAAAAAAAGGTATAAAAAAGGTTTAATTGAAATATTAAGTAAAGGTTTAATAATTTTAAAGGTATTTAAAATACTACAGAGTACTTTAAAATACAACAAAATATCTCAAAATATTCAAAATATTTCAAAATTACTTCCTATTACTTCAAAATATTTAAAAATAATTAAAGTTACTGAAAAATATTTCTAAATACTCCTCAAAAATTAAAAATATGTCAAAAAATTTTTAAATACCTCCCAATAATTCAAAATATTTTAAAATACTTCAAAATATCTAAAACTATCTAAAAGTCCTTTCAATCTTTCAAAATACTTCAAAATACTTCAAAATATTTCATGCTACTTTAAAATACTTCAAATTACTTTTAACTATTTACAAATAATTCGCAATACTTCAAAGTATTTGAAAATACTTAGAATTACTGAAAAATATTTTCAAATACTTCCCAGTAATTCAAAATATTTAACAACATTTAAAAAGATTTAAAAACACTTCAAAATATTTGAAAATATTTAAATATACTTAAAATTACTTTAAAATACTTCAAAATATCTAAAGATACTTCAAAATAGTTCTAATTTTTTAAAAATATTAGTATTTTAATTGTTAAATAATTTATAAAAAGATTTTAAAATATTAAAAATAAGAATAAATAAATTTAAAAAATAAGAAAGTACTTTAAAATACTTCAAAATATTTATAAATACTTAAAATTATTTTAAAATATTTCCAAATACTTCCTGATGATTCAAAATATTCTAAAATACTTCTCGATACTTCAAAATATTTTCAAATACTTCCCAATACTTCAAAATATTTAGAAACACTTAGAGATTTAAAAACGTTAAAAAAATACATTAAAATATTTAAAAATACTTCAAAATAGTCCAAATTTTTTGAAAATATTAGTATTTTTAATATTAAATAAGCTGTAAAAAGATTTTAAAATATTTCAAAGGTATTTAAAATACTTCAAAGTACGTTAAAATACAACAAAATATCTCAAAATATTCAAAATATTTCAAAATTACTTAAGAATATTTCCAATTACTTCCAATTACTTCAAAATATTTAAAAATAATTAAAGTTTAAGATCATTGATATCAAATATTGTAAGGGCCCTGTGCCCGTGTACATTTCAAATAAAATAAAATAAAATAAAGTTACTGAAAAATATTTCCAAATACTTCTCAAAAATTAAAAGTAGGTCAGAACATTTTCAAATAATTCAAAATATTTTAAAATACTTCAAAATATCTAAAAATGTCTAAAAGTCCTTAAAATCTTTCAAAATACTTGAAAATACTTGAAAATATTTCAAACTACTTTAAAATACTTTAAATTACATTTAACTATTTCCAAATACTTCGCAATACTTCAAAGTATTTGAAAATACTTAGAATTACTGAAAAATATTTTCAAATACTTCCCAATACTTCAAAATATTTAACAAGACTCAAAAAGATTTAAAAATGTATACAAACTCAACGTTTTGTATATTTTTTAGGGATACTACCGAATTAGATGTGCCCGCAGTTTATCATCAATTGGTTGATACGTATCATTCGTCCGAGTCTGATGTAGATGTAGATGTAGAACAAAATAATGAAAGGCCTTCAACAAGTAGATTAAGGTCGTCTTCGAGAAAACGACTGAGATCGCAAACAACTGCTCAAGATTGGAAAACTGCCTGTCGACAATTATTAGAAACTCTTTGGCAGTGCGAAGATTCCATCCCGTTCAGGTAAGATGAGATTAAAATATCAAAACAGAATTTCAAAAGAAATAAAAGTAGATAGAAAATTTGTAATTCAGGATATTAAAATCTGCACATTTATTTTACTTTTATTTCAATTTTATTTTTATTTCAATTTTGTTTTTATTTCAATTTTGTTTTTATTTCAATTAAATTGCAGAAACATTGTAATTCAAGTTCCAAGAAAATTACAATTGAATGTATGTTCAAGAAAAATTGTATGATTTTTGAAAAAACCAGACGTTTTATTGTATTAAAAGTTAATATTTTAAAAAAATTGTTAAAATATATGTTGAAATGAACTATTTATAGTTGATATAGGATTAATAACAAAAATATTAAGAAATTCTGATAATTTATTTATTAATTTGTATTCAATGAAACTTATAAACTTGTATTCTGCGTGCTTGTATTCAATGAATCATATTTTCAATCTCAATTTAAACTTGCATTTTTAGAGAACCTGTAGATAGATTGGAACATTCAGATTATTATCAAATTATTGACACGCCGATGGATCTCCGATCAGTGAAAGAAGATCTTTCAGGTGGAAATTATGAAAATCCCGTGGAATTCGCCAAAGATGTGAGGCTGATTTTTACAAACAGCAGAAATTACAATACAAATAAACGTTCAAAGGCAAGTATTTCAAGAAACGGAATGCGTTTCATTTAAATTCAATTTAAATCAAAATCAATTATTTTGAATTCAATTTCAATTATCATTTCAATCTTTAATGTTGAAATAATAATTGTAAAGGTCATTTAACTCCAATAGTGTTTGACTTTTGAATAAATAATAATACTAAATACATAATGTTCATTATAAGAAGCAAAAATGTCAAAGATTTAAACAATTTTAAGTTTTCAGTCCAGTATGATAAATTTCATTTTGTTTTGCAGATATATACAATGACAATAAGATTGTCAGCTATGTTTGAAGAATATATGCGTAAGGTTATTACCAATTGGAAGTCAGCAAAGAGACGAATGTCAAATGAAAAAGGAAAGGGGAAAGGAAAAGCTAAAGTAAAAGGAAAAGGAAAAGCAATAGTGAAAGGAAGCAAAAAACTTACTAATGGAGCTGGTGCGTATTAAGCATATTTTTTACGATTTTCGCATTACGTAAATTCATTAATCACAAATTTTGTCAATAGTATATTATGAACTTAACTTTTTAACTTTTTATTAACTTTTTATTAACTTAACTTAACTTTTTATTAACTTAGCTTAAGTTTTTATTAACTTAGCTTAACTTTTTATTAACTTAGCTTAACTTTTTATTAACTTAGCTTAACGTTTTATTAACTTAACTTTTTATTAACTTTTATTTTTTTATTGTAGCAAAAAAGAGTAACTATTGTAGCCCGTTTACTTGAATAAAGTATAATTAATAATTATAATTAAATAAAGTTTAATTTAAACTTAACTTTTCAACGTTGTATTTAATTTACAGGTCCATCAAGGGATTCAGATACCAGTGACGAAGATGATATCAATATACCAAATGATGACGATGATGACGATGATTCGTCTGTAAGCAGAGCTAGAAGTGACGGTCCAGGTAAGAAATTAATTACATTTTTATTAATTAGATAAGAAAAATAAACACAGACGAATAAATACTAACAAGACAAAGATTAATGAGACAAATACTCACAAGGCAAACAATAATTACGTAAATATTAATAAGACAAAGTTTAATAATATTAATACTTTTTTTTTAGTGATTTAAATTTCCCCAGCATTTTTAACGTCAAACTTATTTGCCAATTAATACTAATAAGACAAAGTAAAATAAATAATTAGAATAGTAGACCTAATAGTAAAATAAATAACGAGAATAGTAATAGTAGACGTAATAGTAAAATAAATAATGAAAATAGCAATTGTAGACATAATAGTAAAATAAATATTGACAATAAAAATGAAATAAAGTTTAAGAGATAGAGATATTAGTAAGACAAATAAGATTATGTAAATAATGCATTGTTAAAATTGTGCTTTTCAGGACCATCTCGTTTAGCAAATGGACATTTGAAACGAGCAGGCACTTCCTCCCGCTCGGGAATAAATCTCAGGTTACCGAGAACATCTCCAAAGAAAAATCAGCCGAACTATGGTGAAATGAGTGATTCTGAAGTATCGGAAAGTGAGAGTAGTGATTGCGAACCCGTCCGGAGGACTAGATCGAGAAAAACGATTTCCAGTGATGTTGCTGATAGTGATTCCGAGGAAAGTTATAAACCCGGAGGTCGTGGCAAGCAGACCAAGAAAAATCGAGCAAAGAACAGCAAAGTGAAAGTGATCAAACCTAAGCAGAAGAAGAAAGTCAATGATGACGACGACGATGAAGACGATGAAGATCAGGAAGAGGAAGAAGAGGAAGAAGAAGAAAACGAAGAAGACGAAAATGAAGACGTTGCAAGCGCATTCACGAATCAAAGAATTTTTGTTACTCAATCGTCAGAAGAAAGTGATCAAGAAATCGTTCGACGAAAAAGCGCAAGAGCTTGTAAAGTTGTGAACAAAATCGAATGCCCGTCTAATGATAATAGTAATTCAGTGAATGACAGTGAAGAGGAGGAAATTAATGATAGATCGAACGATCCTGATAGTCACGAGGTTAAAATAACTTTGAAAACAACAAGATCTCAGACGAGATCTCAAATGTCTCGTGATTCTGATAGTCAGGAAGAAGAGGAAGAAGAAGAGCAGGAAGAAGAACAAGAAGAAGAACAAGAAGAACAAGAAGAAGCACAAGAAGAACAATCTCCAAGGAGGAGGGGAAAACGTCCTCGATACAACGAAGATAGTGAAGATAGTAACGGAGAACCAGTGAGAAATCGTCGTAGTGTTAAGCGGAGATATTATGCCGAAGAGAGTGACGAAAGCATACCGGAAGTTAAAAACGGAATCACCATTAGCAGCAGAGGTCGTGTTCGTAAGATGACTGCTCGGGCACGTGCCTATCTTCTAGAATGACCTTAACGGCCTTTTTTCTTTAATTAATCTAGACTATTAAAAATCCATCTATAAGAATGAGAAGGCAGCTCATTTTTAATAATAAAAATGAGAACGTTCTCATTTCAAATAATGAAAATTAGAACCTCCTCGTTTATACTTCCGTGCATTTTTAAAAAGTCACTATCTGCAAGAGGTAGATTGTGACTTTTTAAAAATGTACTGCAGTATAATAATAAAAATGAGAACCTTCTCATCTATAATAAAAATGAGAACCTGCTCATCTATAATAAAAATGAGAACCTGCTCATCTATAATAGAAATGAGAACCTTCTCATCTATAATAGAAATGAGAACCAGCTCATCTATAATAAAAATGAGAACCTTCTTATTTCTGTGAGAATGTAAAAATAAATGAAATAAGGATTAATTCTCGTCTTTAAAGGATCGAGAATTTTTACCGTCAAGATAACGAATTAGAAAAATGAGCAATTGCTCGTATTTGTGATTATGAATAGACCAGATTTTACTGTCTTGTAAATATATTCATTATTGTTAATTAAGCGAAAAATTATTTAAATTCGTGCACAATTGAAAATTATTTTTTTGTAATGTGCTGTTGATATTTAGGGACCGAAACTGAAGCGTTTTTAATTAATTTACTTGATTACGTTCTGAATTAAGTTCAGAACGTTCTTCAGAAGTTTTTCTCTAGTTCTTATTTTTTAGTTCTCATTTTTAGTTCTCATTTTTAGTTCTCGAAATTGCATTTTGCACTTTTGTGCAATTATGCAATTTGCACAAAATTGCACTTTTGCAATTGTACCTTTTCTGTTGTACTATTTTGTACTTTGTACAACTCTAAAATTGTAATTTATGTGTCCTTAAATATTTACAGACGCAACTTTTTCATGCACACGTAGTTGTAAAAAGTTTTTTTTAACTTAAGAATTGACGGCAATCGCTCACTTATTTCAATGTTTAAAGTCTCGTGTTTATGAAAAGTTCATGTGTTTATTTCGAGTGTTCAATGTTTTGCGATTGACAAAACAATTATTCTTAATTTTGAGAATTTTTCTCGCATTCAATCAAAAAAGGGTTTTGTTGTTTTTAAGATTTTGTATATTTCATTGGCATTTATATGCAATTTACATTTTATGAGAAAATGTAAATTAACATGTAAATAGAAGTAAAATCAAGTGGTTAGATTTTTAATTGAGAATCCTATAAATTTAATTTTCGTTTAATTTACAGTTTAATGTTAATATAATTATAAATCATGTGAAATTATTTAATTTAAACACTTTTTAAATTAACGTGACTTAATTACCATTTTCAACTTAATTTTGTTAAAAAGATAAAATTTGTGTAAATAATAATTTTATTTTTGTGTCCAAGGTTTGTAAATTAAATTAGAAATATTTATTTCAAGTTGTTACTTGAAGCTAAATGAAAAAGAATATTGACTTAAAAGAAAGTGAAAATTGAATTCAAGAAAAGAGTTGAATTTAAGGGAATAACATAAAAGTTGAATGTTGAATCGATAAAGCGAATTAGAGATTTTAAGAAAATAACTTCAGAAAGTTGTAAAAAATGTACAACATATCTCAGTAATGAAAGATTTTTCGGGATGTATTTTTAACACTGAAATTTGTTTTTTCCTGTTTCATCATTCAGTGTGAAATTCGAGAAAAATTCACTATTAATAATCCTTAAATTGTAATTTCTTTATAATTTTTGAAGCGACATGAATGTGTTTTCGAAGTAGTTTAAGGAGAATAATAGTAGTTCTCAACCAATAGACGTCTCGACTGTCTGAAGTCATTGTGATATTAGATTAAGACTGTATTAAATGATGATTGTAATGAAAAATGGCTTAGCAATGATTATTTTTTTAAAAAGAAGATTAGAGTGAAAAGTGCACAGTTTAAGAGTGAATATCTGATATGTGACGACGAGGTTTCATTTCAATATTACCTTCATCTACCTGAATTTTATACAAGTTAGCCTATTTTATTACGGCAAATCTTTTGAATAAAAGTAATATAATTTTCTAGATTCGTAGCTTCTAGACTATTTATCAAAGATAGCCGTTAATAATAATGGCTTTCGATTTCAAGTAGTTTTTATTACGTGTATACTTAAAGACACTCTTCTTCAACAGAGTGCTAAATTATGTACAGTGCAGTTTTCATTACGAATAGTAATAAATTCTTATAAAATTGTTTGATAATTTATTGTTTTATTTTTACCCTTCAACATTTTTTAAACAAACCTCTTGTAATTTAAGAAAGAAATTAAGAAGAAGCTCTTCCTGCTTTATATACTCCTGGTAGATTTTAAGAAATTGTTTTTAAAATTGGAACAGTATCAGGGAAACATAAAAGGGATGCAGTTCTTTTATTTACACTAAAATTTTTAAATTTGCATTTTACTTATTTGAGAAGTAACAGGAGAATATATCAAGGAAGGCGTTCTTTTATCCTTGATCCTAAAATTTTGAAAAATTGATTTTCTTCAAAAAAGTATCAGGAGAACATAAAATAGGTGGAGTTCTTCTTTTCATCCTTAAAGTCCCAAAAGTTTGATTTTGCATGTTTGAGAAGTAACAGGAGAATATGATACGGAAGGAGTTATTTTATTTTAGTCCCAAAAGTTTGATTTTGCATATTTGAAAAGTAACAGGAGAACATGATACGGAAGGAGTTCTTTTATTCTTAAAACTACAATTTTGAAAAATTGATTTTATTCAAAAAAGTATCAGGAGAACATAAAATAGGTGGAGTTCTTCTTTTCATCTCTAAAGTCCCAAAAGTTTGATTTTGCGTATTTGAAAAGTAACAGGAGAACATGATACGGAAGGAGTTCTTTTATTCTTAAAACTACAATTTTGAAAAATTGATTTT
>WNHD01008686.1:0-13813 GCA_011057455.1 Ganaspis sp. Gsp50
AAATATGTCCAGAAATGTTAATTACTTGAAATCGAAAATTTAAGGGTAAAACAGAACTTTCTCTATGAGGAAGCAATAATACTATGTAATGATGTATTATTTATTAGATCGTTAAAAATATTTTTATTATTATTTTTTTTGTTACTATTATTATTAATATCTACATAATTTGTTAATATAATTATTTATTATTAAAGAAAAATCTGCAATATAAGATATTACGAATTTATCAATCGGTCGTTATTTTAATTAATATAGATGGTAAAATATCGATCACTCCCATTCAAAAAATCGATTTTTTGAATCGGAGTGATCGATATTTTACCATCTATATTAATTAAAAATCTGCAACGTTTACAGAGTTTTACTTAGGTCCTTGTCATGTAAAATTAAAATGCACAATCTGCTTTACAAGAATGCACAATGCAATAAAAGAAGTGTGCTCCGTCAGCTTTCAAGAAATATTTTGATAAGTCTATTTTTTGCAAATTCTATGTTAGATTTATAAAAAATAGTATTTTAAAGAAATTATTTTGTTAAATAATTAATCAAATTTGTTAATAGTAACGACAAAATAAACTTCCTTATAATTTATTTCTTGGTATAAATAATAATGAATTAAAGTTTTTATTATCATATTACTTTTGATATAATTTTGAAAAACAATAGCCATATTTTTGAACAACAAAGTTTGTGTCTAAAATGGACCTTAAATGCATTTAATATGATAGCACAGTTTGCACTTTATTTGAATAAATTATAATAATGAAATCTTGAGTTATTAAAGAAAGACTTCTTTCTCAGAAGCGCTTTAATTTTAGTTGAGTTAGTATATAAGGAGGATTCAAGAGAGTGATTTGCAGTTATGTTGATTCTGCGTGCGTTTAGTGTTATATAGTATAAATCGAATAGTTTGCGCAAATCATAATATGTATTGATGTATGTGTATGTGTGTCCAATGATTATTGGTTAGTTCGGAAATTTTTCATTATAGTTCGGAAATTTTTCTTCAATAAAATACGGAAATTTTTCATAGTTATTTCCGAAATTTTTTCTAATAGTTAGGAAATTTTCACTTACAAAAGTACCGAAAAGTTCTGGAACTTTGCTTCCTGAACTTTTCGGAAAAATTCCGGTCTAAATTTTTTACAGTTTACTTAAATTAAAATGAATATTAAGGGACATTCAAGGAATTTTTCTTTCGACAGATTCACGAAAATTTCAGGTTGGGACTAAAAAACATAGTTGGGAAAAAATCACCCAAAATCACCCATATATACACATCGAATGAATGTACTCAAATGCAGATAAAACTACAACTACAAATAAAAAGTCATTATTTACCTAATTGAGAAAATAAATCATTATTCTTTAGTAGCATACACGAAATTGACGTGAATGATCATTGAAAATGAAAAAACTGATTAATAACTCGTTCCATCAAACTGTTCAATCAATCCATTTAATAAACCTTTCAGAGACATCGATTACAATCTAGATGATTGTGTTTCACAGTTAACATCATCGTTTCTCGATTTGTCAATAACGTGACTTCTGGATATCAAAAATAATTTAATTTTTCCAATAGAAATAAATCTGAACGAGAAAATCGAGAAATCGGTCTAGTGTATTAAAGGTGGTCCAGACAATTATCGCTTTCCTAATCGGGTCTCACAGACCAAAAATGTTAAAAAGTTAAGCTCCATATATTATCCAATGAAAATTTATAGCCCTAAAAGTGTTACCCTTCTATAAGCAAAAATTGTAAAATTTTTTTTTCTAAAATGTAAACAATTAATTCATGCATATTTAGAGTTGAAAGTAAAATTGAAAAAATGCAATTTAAACTTATAATTCATCTTCATTTGGATGAATTTTTGATCTGAGGATTAAAGTATCGTTTCTTAATTTCGTACCCCAGCTAGTTAAAAATTCCTTTTTAGGAACTTTCAAGGATTGTGTAATGAACCTCTAAGGAGCTTTGTGAGTACCTTTAAGGATCCTCTACAGGTTCCTGCACAATATCCTTTACTAGAAAAGTGTAAAAGATTGTACTCTGTGACTCGGAGTGATCGTTAAATTCTGATATTTCTTTTTTACAAGAAGGTGTATGCACATGAATCTCCACATGATTTTATATGTTGCTGCGTCGTATCCTGCTAAAAACCTGTTAAAATATGAGAAACATTATAGAATAAATAGAATAGAATAAATTAATAAAAGAAAAAAGAGAAACAGAATAGGTTTAGTTTTCAAAGGTAGAAACAACTCTTGCATCCATAATCACTTCCTACATTTTACTGTACTTGTGTTTTCCATGACCCAAATAGGACCACGTATTTCATTTGTTTTGATCTAAATGAATTAATGGAGAACTCAATTAAGTATTTAACATGATTGAATGAATGATTAACTATTTTAACATGATTCTAAAGGACCATATTACATTAATTAAGATCATTTAAATATGATCTTAATTAATGTTATTGAAATTATGTGACATTAATCATGATACAATGACGACAAAAAATAAAAAATGAAATGGACTAAGCTTCCCTTTTTCCCGGGATAAGTGATTTGCAGTAGATTTAAGAATCAGTGATGATTTGACGGCAATCTTCTCTCAATCTATAATTAGTATTCTACCACAGTCCATATATCTGCGGGAACGGAATATTATCGTCAATAGTAATTATTTGACAATTGCAGAGACATCCTGTTGTGTGACTCTGTGTTCATCTGCTGCCCCTTGCCCTTCTCTGAGAGTGGTGCTCCACCCCCGTTGGAAGCAACCCCCCTGTCGTCCCGACGGCAGTTTCATCCCCATCCAGGCCGCCACTCGCCACGAGTATTAACGGATGGTTTCGAGTGGTTTTGGGCGGTTGTGCTTGCTACGTGGTGTGGGATGACGTTCATCTCATCTCGGTGTTGCACCAACACAGGAGAAACTGTAGATCCATCGCACTGGAGCGTGGTGCCGCACGTTATAGGTGCCACATACGCGTGGCCCGGTTTTGTCTCTGCCTGTCCATCCGTCGCTCGGTCCGAGCGTTCCGTTTGTCGTTCGCGAATGCATAGGCCGCCCGGTCCTGTCTCTGCAGATGACCGTTCCCATCATCGAGTATTAACCGCAGGTCCAGGCACGGGGCCGCTGTGCGACATTATTAGCCCCAAATGCGATGGACTCTGCATGGATGACGTTTTCCGTTTCTAGGAAAATCCACCTCTTGACATGTAACCCATTTATTGTTTTGTAAAATTTTACAGATATTCCCAACTCTTTTATGTAGAAATAATGTCAAGTTTCGTCTTACTACCACAGAAAAAAATAAGTCTTGCGTCTATAATAGTCTAGCTCTCACTTTGGACTAGAAATCCGATGATAATATCAAAAATTAACTGAAAATTAGTCTTTCTGGATTCTTCTGCCCTTTAGTGGCTTGTTTTGGAATACAATTATTTAAGAAAACAAATTGCAGGCACACATTTTTGTATTAAATAATCGTCTTTATAATCCCCAATAGTTAAGGTTTGGAAAACATCTTTCACAACGGAAGTTTTCTTTGAATTCAAAGTGGCAAGATTTTAGTTTAATTTAAAAGTGCTTTAAAAATATTAATGTGTAAATTTAACTTGCAACAAAAATTATTCATAAATTAGCTTCTTAACTTGGCGAAATTTTATTTAACTGATATAAATGTCAGTTTAGAGCCTCTGCTGACTTTTTTTGTTACTAAACGTCATAGAATATTTTAGACCAAATTCTAGTTCATTTGACGTATAGAAACTTAATTTTAATCGGAATGGTCTTGTTTGTGATACACCTGAAACTTAGGTTACATTTGGATTGAAATTCAGACTTATTTTTT
This sequence comes from Ganaspis sp. Gsp50, assembly GCA_011057455.1. Taxonomy (NCBI): domain Eukaryota; kingdom Metazoa; phylum Arthropoda; class Insecta; order Hymenoptera; family Figitidae; genus Ganaspis; species Ganaspis sp. Gsp50. Next base: position 3,870 of record WNHD01008686.1, read on the forward strand.
TCTGTGTGTATCATATCGTCGCTTCAATATTATTCTTCTACTACATTACGTAACATTTTTGCAAGAGAATGATTTGGAGAATTAACACATGAAACAATTGGTCAAAGTAGAGCATTAGCCTTGTTGACATCAAATTGATATCAGTTGGTTAGTATCAAATTGATATCAGTTGGTTAGTATCAAATTGATATCATTTGGTTGATATCAAATTGATATCAGTTGGATGACATCAAAACTCAATAATAGTCGGCAACTTAAATTTTGAATAGGAATCCTCGTTGATAAATTAATTCTTCAATCAATGAAAGGCGTTCCAATCATTTCTGCAATTAAAGTAACCCACGATGACTCAGGAAACAGGATCAGGTTTATAGGGAACGGAAAATAAACGAAATACCTATAATTAATTAAGAGCTAAGATTTTGACAAATGACCAATATTGGAATTACCGCTGTAACATCCGAATTATTTAATTAAACAAAGTTAACCATAAGAATGCAATTATTCAACATATTTAATCATTTAAGAAAGTTGAGAACAGTAAAATTTATCAACAACTTTACTGCGTTACAAACTATAATTTTTGGTCCAAAGAAGTATAATGTTTCAACAACTTCGTCCGGAATCCTGACATCACTTGAGGTTCCAGTGGAAGTAAAGCTTAACCTAGAAATACATACGTAATTTTTCTCTACAAATGCTGTCGCGCGGATTCAAACTTCAGGGTTGAAAATTATACCCAAAAATTCATGAGAACTATTTCTACACCGGGAAGCACATTAAAATCACTGACACTCGCGAACAAATTAATTATTTATAAAAATAAAAAACGTAAAAAACAAGCACATAACACACACTCAACTATACGTACTTGACAAGCAGACGGCGTACTTTGCGTCACAAATGGCGAATCAGAAAGACTAATGCCTTTGAAGTAATAAAGGCGCAAAAATTCAAAAATCAATCATTACAAATTGCTAACTAAATAAATAATACTAATTTACAAATAAATAAATAATAAAATTAAGGTGTAGGCACATAGAAAGTAATAAACTTTCTACAAATAAATAAATCGTGATTTCAACTATAGATTTTCAGAAAAAAATCGCATATGGCACATTTTGAGATTTTTAATAAGTGTTTACATATGTAAAGACAAGTAAACAATCCTGTCAAGTTTCTGTAACTTTTCTGGGCAAAAAAATTTTTTTTTATTTTGAAACTTCAAAAATCGAAATTTGAAATTTGAAATATTCAAAAAAAATCCCATGTAACTCTTTTTGCGATTTTCAAAAAGTGTTTATATCCCTAAACACGATCCATAATTGTTCTAAAGTCTCTGTAACTTTTCGGGCCAAAATTAATTTTCTTCGACTTTGAATCTTCAAAAATCGAGATTTTAAATTTGAATTTTTCGAAAAAAATCCGATGTAACTCTTTTTGCGATTTTCAGCAATTTTTACATATGTAAACAAAATCCAAAATTGTTGAAAAGTTTCTGTAACTTTCCGGGACAAAAATAAATTCTTTTGCAAGTCAAATTTTGGCGCCAGATAAGTTTTAGACTTTAGATATACTAGATCGCGACATTATCGGCTAATTTATACATCTATTAATATTAGATACCTTTTAATGAAGCTCTTAGTTTGAGCTCTTGTGATAATTTTTTAAAATTCTCGAATCTGAATTATCAAATAAATTTTGTTCTGAAAAAATAAACCATGTGGAGAGTGCACCGTGCATCTGAGGGGACCCGAACCCCTACTAATGGCTGCCTTTCGCGGGACTTACACCCATCAGTGCTCCGGACCAACATGGTTTATTTTTTCAGAACAAAATTTATATTATAATTCAGATTTGAGAATTTCGAAAAATTATCACAAGAGCTCAAACCAAGAGCTTCATTAAAAGGTATCTAATATTAATAGATGTCTAAATTAGCCGATAATGTCGCGATCTGCGATCTAGTATATCTAAAGTATAAATTCTTTTGATTTTGAATCTTCAAAAATCGAGATTTTAAATTTGAATTTTCCGAAAAAAAATCCCATGTAACTCTTTTTGCGATTTTCAATTACTGTTTACATATCGTAGCACTATAGAGAACCATATGTAAGCACTAATTGAAAATCGCAAAAAGAGTAACATAGGATTTTTTTCGAAAAATTCAAATTTAAAATCTCGATTTTTGAAGATTCAAAATCGAAAAAATTTGTTTTTAGCCCGGAAAGTTACAGAAACTTTACAAAAATTACAAAGCATGTTTGCAGATGTAAACACTAATTGAAAATTGCAAAAAGAGTTCTATGGGATTTTTTTTCGAAAAATTCATAAGTAAAATCTCGATTTTTGAAGATTCAAAATCGAAAAAAATTAATTTTGTCCAGAAAAGTTACAGAAACTTTACAACAATTATAGATCATATTAAGGGATATAATCACTTGTTGGAAATCGCAAAAAGACTTACATGGGATTTTTGTTTCGAAAAATTCAAATGTAATATCTCGATTTTTGAAGTTTTAAAATCGAAAAAATTTTTTTTGCCCAGAAAAGTTACAGAAACCTGACACGAGTGTTTACTTGTGTTTACATATGTAAACACATTAAAAATCTCAAAATGTGTCATGTGGGATTTTTTTTCTCAAAATTTATAGTTGAAATCATGATTTATTTATTTGTAGAATGTTTATTATTTTCTATGTAGGTACCTATACCTTAATTTTATTATTTATTTATTTGTAAATTAGTATTATTTATTTAGTTAGCAATTTGTAATGATTGATGTTTGAATTTTCGCGCCTTTATTACTTCAAAGGCATTTGTCTTTCTGATTCGCTATTTGTGGCGCAAAGTACGTCGTCTGCTTGTCAAATACATATTGTTGTGTGTGTGTCATGTGTGTGTTTTTTTTACGTTTTTTATTTTTGTAAATAATTAATTTGTTCGCGAGTGTCAGTGATTTTAATGGACTTAACGGTTTAGAAATAGTGCTCATGGATTTTTGTGGAAAATTTTCAACCCTGAAGCTTGACGCCGTGCGGCTGCATTTGTAGAGAAAAATTACGTATGCATTTGAAGCAGTTTGTGCAGAAACGGCATAAGTCCATTTTTTTTCGAAAATCACTTTTTTATTGAAAAATTATCTTTAGATGAAGCTCTATTATCTGTTAAAATATTAAGTAGGTTGCTAAACTCCAAACCCTTTTAAAAATTATAATCAAATTTTCGTTTCATACATTTTGAGGTTATGTTAGTAACCTAAAATATTGTATCTGGTAATTTAACATTATATTCTTAAGTTATTAACTTTTTTTGGATAAAACTTGCACCTCTTTTGTAATTTTACGTAATATTTAACTCTGTAAGATTTGGAAATTACATATTTTAATAAAAGTACGATAGTATTTATGTTAATGAAATAATTAAAAAATTATAATTACATTATAATTAAAAAAATTTATTATATTTATAAAATGTTAATAAAAACTATCTAAATTGAATATTTTTAACAAATTTTACTAAGTACTTAATAAAAATGTGATAATAAACTTTTTTTACTACGTTTCTTGTGTTTTTCATTTCATTTCGTGCAGAAACAGCATAAGTCCAAAAGGTATTTTAATTTTTTTTATACCTTATATTAATTAAAAAATAAATCAACCATAGAAAATTTGTAAACCTATTGGTTAGTAGAATATAATAAAAAAAGCAGAATTAACAAAAATTCTCACAATTAGAAGAAATATAGTTTTTATTGATTCCTGGACAATTTTGTTTTATGGACTTATGCGGTTTCTGCACAATCTGCTTCATTTCTAGGTTAAGTTTTACTTCCACTGGAACCTTAAATTGCAAAACAAATTATTCTTATCAATGAGATTTTCAGGATTTTTCGATTTTGGACCAGGTTGAAGTCCGCAACGTTTTGACAAGAATTAAAAAAAATTAATATATCACCAAGCGGAATATTATAAAATTTATTGCCTAAAATATTTTTTAACAAGATTTGTTAAATAAAATACATTTCAAAAAATATTTTGAGATAAAAATTGGAAAGAAAAAATAAATAGAAAAATATTTTTAGTTTAAATCGTTGATCAAAAACGTTGTGGACTTCAACTTCACGATTTTGGTACAAGATTTGAAGATTTATTAATTTTAAAACATTTTCGTTTTCTTTTACTTAACAAATTCTTTTTATGCCTGTGATGTAACATTAAGTGAATATGATAAAATATAATGAAACAGCGATAAGTGTCTATAGAATCACTTTTTTTGCTATTAAAGAATAAAACTTGTAAAATCGTCCAAAACGTATTTTCACGTCTTTCCGGACTGCAATTTTAAACTGACTAAAATCAATTTCGAGAAACAATTTAACACCGAGGTGCACTAAACCATGTTCACACCTCTTGGCACATAGGCCAAGACACATGAATTGAGAATTGGATCCGTGAGCCAAGCCAGTTGTTCTCCAGTGGAGTAATAGGGGAACGAATGCTTGCAAGGGGGGTGGAGCGTTCGTGTGCATATATCATTGACGAAGGTCTCGAGGTTGAAGGTCCGGTATATTAATTCCCTCTCCATAAATGTCCGACGGAGAGATTGACTACACGCTCTTAAACGACCCGTCGCTCGCTAATATGCATTTGGTAATTCGCCGCTCCCAACTTCTACTTGAGTGCGTCTACCGTTCTTCTCCAGAGGACCAAGCGGGTTTCTCATACCACCTCTCCATCCCCTCAGAAGCACATCAAGTCCGGATGGACAGGTCAGAGACATTTAGGAAGATTTCTGTCCAAATCTATGAGGTGCTAAACGTCCCTTAATCCTCTTGAACAATGCCTCCTAACCCTCTCAAGAACTTTCGGCTTTGTCCAAAGAAACTGACAATAAAATCTCAAACATCTTCGACACTAGAATTCTTCTACTTTCTTTTCATTTTTTCTACTCATTTGATGTATCGGCACCATAACTTTCAGACCTTTCACATGTGCTGTCGTAATTTTTGTTTATTCCCAAAACCTACAGGTTGGGACAAATTATCAATTTATCCAGAAATACATTAAATTATCAATATCCGAACGATTTTGTTAATAAAAAAATAATTAAAAAGATTAGGTTTTCCAGTATTAATAATGATAATCAAGATAATGTTAACTTCTATGCTCAACTTTCAAAGGTTTGTTTACCCTTTAATGAGGTATTTTTTCAAGTTTTTAAATATTGTGGGTTTTAATTGCACTTCAATTCCTCTTGTAGAAAAGAACGCTGAGTCCATTTTTAGATTGGGAAAAGACCCAAACAAAAAATCTGAACACAAAAATTGTTGTTTATAAATTCAATTGTAAAGATTGTCCATAGCGACACATGTAGGTGAAATAAAACGTTCGTTACAGTGACTAAGAACAAAGAAAATATTTAAAAGTACATATTTTCCACACAATGGTCTTCTTAAAAAATCGACCGTTACAACTTGCCCCAGCTCGGGGCTAGTTGTAACAGTAGTGGGGCAAGTTGCAACAACAAAAAAATCGTATATTTTACTCATGTAAACTTTATCGTGTAGCTCTTTTAAACTTTTCTTTTAGGAGAAGTATTAAAAAACGTTTTTTACATTATATCGTATGAATGAACTTTAACGTCTTCAAATTTGACAATTATTAAATATATGTATCATAAAATCAAAATTGTCAAATGAACGAATTAGAAAATTAAAGTTTAAAATAAGATTTCTGAACAATTTGAAACCAAAAAATTTTATATACACTGAATTTTTTATATACACTTTTCTCATACTATCGGTATTTTGACTTTCTTAGCCAGTGTAAAGAAATTTTCTAACAAATTAAAAGTTTGTTTTAACAAGAGTCAAAGGAATTCAAGTTTTTAAAAAAATGAGTGAACCTAGTGCTGGTAACTGGGTAGGGGAGACTGGGGCTGGTTGTAACAGGGGCAAATAGTAACACTCAATTTTTAGTGTACATACAATTTTTAGCTTCAAATTTTTGAAGCTATTTCATCATTAGAATCCCCAAGAACATGTAAGTACAATCAGCAGTCCTCTAAGAGGCGTATTAAGCGTCGTTCAGCAAATGTGTCAAATCTGACAGGTAAACAAGAAAAAATTATTTTCGTAAACTTTTATTTTTTAATATGTACTATTATTATATTTTGACTATTTTGGGTCTAAATATTCTCTCTAAATATGAATCAGCGATAAGTGAGTCACTTTTTCAAATCAGTGCATATGCGCTGAGAATCAGCGGATTTTTAGGTTATGTTTCACTGAAGCATCAGCGCATATACGCTGATTCGAATAAGTGTCTCGAGAATCAGCAGAATTCTGCAGATTCAGATTTAGAGAGTTCTAAATATAATTATTTTTAATATTCTATATTAGATTTTACTGAAAACAACATATATTATTATAAAACTCAATTAACATAAAAATGCATGCCTTGGGGCACGTTGTAACAGTTTCTCGGGGTTAGTTGTAACAGTCGTTTTTTTTAAAAGAAACATTTATTGTGTGGAAAATATGTACTTTCAAATATTTACTTTGTTCTTATTTATATTGTATGAATAACTGATGTATGGATTAAATTAATAATACTTTGAAAAGACTATACATTCCAAAATATATACAATATTCTAAAAATTGTTATAACTAGCCCCGGTTTCCCCTAACCCCTTAAGATTGAGAATACTATGTGAATGATTCCTCCGCTCTGCATCAGTGTGCCAGTCTTGATGTTACCTAACCTCAAATATTTTAGACATTTGAAATAATGTAAAGCAAACATTCAACAGACGTATTGCTAACCACAAATACTGTATTGCTTTGCCAATACCAGCAAATACATTATAGCCGATATTCACATAATTATGGTAGTAACATGTAAATATTTTTTTCAGTGTCCAAATTTTGGCATTTAGATAAAAGCTGTTAACATTGACTAACATATTGGTCTAAATTTCTGAAGTTTTTGATAGTGGTTAATTAAAGAGCTGGGAACAAATTTTACTATGTGGCGTATAATAGGCGTAATTATAAAATTATAATTACGAATTGATGCTGAGCACATCAACTATATTTGTTAGGGAGAGGGTCACAATGATTGATGATTTTCATAAACTCTTTTCAATTGCTGGTTAAAGTGAAATTACCTGTCAGATAAATTTACCAGCAGGTAGTTCAACTCTGGATATGAAACCGTAATAGTTTTAAATGCCGAGAATTATGAATGTTGATCCTCCAATGTATGAAAGAAAATGAAAGTCTTGTAAATCTTGTAGATTTCTGTTTTACTGGCTAATTTAACGGAATCGAATAATACATATGGATGTAAACGATAATATATTATTAATAATATACAAAAAGAATGAATATAAAATATTGTAACGTTTTATGAGGATCATGTTACATAACGTGTGTTATCCATTACAGGGATCAGAGTTCGTCCCCTTTTTTACCTAATCCCCTTTTTTTTCCCTTTTCCTCCTTTTCCCCTTTCTTTAAAGAAAATCCCCTAAAACACCTAAAATCAAGTATTTCTTCCCCTTTTCCCCTAATTTCCAATAAGTTTTTCTGTAACTTTTCAACAATAATATTTCAGACTACTGAAAAATACTTCAAATATTTAAAACTACTTCAAGATAATTAAAAATACTTTAAAATACTTTAAAATACTTTACAATACTTCAAAATATTTATAAATATTTAAAATTACTTTAAAATATTTCTAAGTACTTCCCAATACTTTAAAATATTTTAAAATACTTAAAATTACTTTAAAATATTTCCAAATACTTTTCAATACTGCAAAATATTTTAAAATACTTCAAAATATCTCAAATTATCTAAAAGTCGCTTCAAAATCTTTCAAAATACTTCAAAATATTCCAGACTACTTACAAATTATAAATATTATAAACTTCCAAATACTTAAATTTACTTTAAAATATTTCCCAATGTTTCAAAAGTTTTTAAAATACTTCAATACATTTAAAAACATTTGAAATCTCGTTATGATATTTCAAAATTTTTAAAATTATCTTAAAATACTTCAGACTACTTCAAAATAGTTCAAAATACTTAAAATTGATTAAAATGTCTTTAAAGCTTTCCAAATAACATAAAACTATACTTTAAAATACTTTAGACTACTTAAAAATACTTAAAATTACCTTAAAATATTTAAAACTACTTTAAAATACTTCAAACCTTTTTCAAAATACTTAGAAATATTTAAAAATGTTTTAAAATATTTTAAAATACTTCCCAATACTTCAAAATATTTTAATGTATTTAAAATTACTTTAAAATATTTCCAAATACTTCTCAATACTTCAAAATATTTTAAAATACTTCAAAATATCTAAAAATGCTTAAAAGTCTTTAAAATCTTTCAGAATACTTAAAAATGCTTCAAAATATTTCAGATTACATTTAAATACTTAAATTTACTAAAAAATATTTCCAAATATTTTCCAATGTTTCAAAAGTTTTTAAAATACTTCAATACATTTAAAAACACTTGAAATCTCGTTAAGATATTCCAAAATTTTTAAAATTAATTTAAAATAATTCAAACTACTTTTTATTACTTCAAAAGACTTCAAAATATTTAAAAGTATTTAAAACTATTAGTACTTTAAGTATTAATTAAATTATAAGAAGATTTAAAAATATTACAGTTTTTCAAAGTGTTTTAACCCTTTCACTGTGACTGACGTCTATAGTAGCAAAAAAAAGTCGTGCCACCAGTGTGTTTGACGTCTATAGTAGCATCGAAAAAAACAATTACTACACACAACGAGATTTAAGTGTCAGTGCCTATTCTAAGGTTTTTGGAAACGCTGATTACGAATCTCATGTCAGTTTTTCAAAATTCAAAATGTCGGATCCAATATGGCGGCTAACGAATAACAAAATTCATCGGATTGGTTTGAAAATCGTCTCTATAGAAAGTTTATGGTGTCGCTGATTACGAATTAGATGTCAGTTTTTTTAAACTCAAAATTTTAATGTTAATCTGGCGTGCTTGAATCCTGTTATTTGAAGGTTTTTGGCGTAGTCTATTACGAATTGTTCTATTACTTAATTATTAGATCTCCAATCATAAAAAATTAATAATCTAATATTTTTAAGAATTAAAAATAGTTGTTGCAATAATGTCATTAATTTTGGTATTCATAATTTTCTAAATTTTTAAAAATTATCTTTTAAATTTGATCCACCATTTTTATTTTTCGAAACTAATTTTAAATTCATGATTCGTGATTCCAAAAACCTCCAAAATTACTCTACATTGCAATAATTTTATTTGATAAATGCTTTATAAAATAAGTTACCAAAATTAAAAATGTGAATAGATACCAGATATTTACATTTTTAATTTTTCATTGCCATTTTTTAACTGTTATTTTTAATTTTGAAAAGTAGCATCAAATTCGTATTCAGCGACCCCAAAAACCCCCAAATAGCAAGATTCAATTCGATTAATTTTAAAATTTTCTATCCGCTAATTTAAATTTTTAAAAACTTACATCAGAATCGTAATCAACGACCCCAAAAACTCCGCTAGAAACAATATTCCAACCAATGCGATTAATATGTATTTTCAGTTTTTATCCGCCATATTGGATCCGACATTTTCAATTTTGAAAATCTAACATCAGATTTGTAATCAGAGACTCCAAAAACATAAAATATGGTAATATCACATTTTTAGGAAAAATAATTTTTTTACACACTGGTGGCACAAAAACCTGATTTTTGTTACACTGTGAAGGGGTTAAAAGCATTTAAAATACTTCAAACTACTTCAAAATACTTCAAAATATTGCAATTGGTTTTAATATTAAAAATAATATCCTTAAGTAATTTAAATTCTGTAGAAGATTATTTTTTCAATAAGACTAAGAGCATTAATTAAAAA
>WNHD01008692.1:0-16192 GCA_011057455.1 Ganaspis sp. Gsp50
TTAAATAATCGTAAATGTTCTTGAATATTTTTAATTATTCTTGAATATTCTTAAATATTCTTGGATATTCTTAAATATTTTTGAATATTCTTAAATATTCTTAAATATTCTTGAATATTCATAAATATTCAAGAATATTCTTAGATATTCTTGAATAATCTTAAATATTCTTAAATATTCTAATATATTCTTAAATATTCTTAAATATTCTTGAATATTCTTGAATGTTCTTGATTACTCTGTTATAAACTTAATATTTTTTACATAGTTTTTATATTTAAATCAGTTATGGGATTGAAAAACATTCTATTTTAATAAAAGAATAGTTGATTCAATCACTCAGTCGACATTTAAAGAAAACAAGTCAATTTAACGATCACTCTGAGTTGAGGTTTTTTTCATTGTACATATTTTAAGTTCTCTTCAAGAAGTGCCTCTTATAGTCCGAATATTCTATATTCCTAAGTATTCCCAAATATTCTCAAATATTCCCATGATTTTCTTTGAGAATATATTCTTCGTAGGCTTAATTAAGAGTGGACGATCCCTTAGTCTGAAAGTTAAAAAAAATATGTAAGAACGCAATCGCTTTTTTGACGTTCAATATTTTGCATTCTCATTCAATTATCATCTTTGGCTTCCCTTAATTTTAAAGATATTAGTATGTAAAGCTTGAAAATTGTTGGAAATTGTTGAAAATCCATTAGTGGCAAATGGTGGTTTGCTATAGCAAGTTATTATCAGATTTATCAGCATTATCATTTTTTGTTTGTTTTTTAATGAAAATATAATTGGTGGAATTCCCATCTGTTTGGACTTGAAATTGTTTTTGAGTTCAAAAAAATAATTGACCTTTAAATTACAAGCAATATAACAGTGTTTACAAACGTTATCTTCTCATATCTTGATGCAATTACCAAAAAACATTTACGTACCTAATTGTGCTTTTCATTTGGACTCTTATTGCGCTTGAGTTTTTCTTTTATACCTGCTTTAATTTTGTTTTAACGATCTTAATCCTTAGTACGAAATCATAAATCATTCTTTCTACTCTATTGAAATAATCTTAATCCAGACAATATGAATTGCTTTTCTATTATACGAATTTTGAGGTAAAGTGTATGATCATATGTTCTTTTTTTTTCTTTTGATGCTCATATGTTTAAACTAGGCTTTTTTTAATTTCTATATAATAAACTTTTTTCTATGTACGAACATAGTTGGAGTGGCATTTTTTAGAGTGCAGAGTAATTCAGAGAGGGGTGTGTCGGCAAATTTGCAACTTTTGTGTAAGAGGGGAAAAAAAGAGGAATGAAATTATTGGTCACGATAGCTCGACACCGATAAGGTAAACGAAGAGAGCTGCCGTGTTGAACTCGGTTTTACTGAATTTACGAGTTCTGTGGACGTAGAATAGACGATAGAAGTATACAGACATGGCGCCGGGCGTCGCGACGCCGATGCTTAGACTCGTAGGGGCCGCACGCACATTGACCGTGAACCAGAACCTTGCGCGATTTACCCTTCATTTAGAAAAGCAGGGTAGGCCACAGGCAACTTGATATCTTTATCCTGGCAACCCGATATCTTCCAATTGTCGGAATCATCTCTGTAATTGAATTTTTATTGAGTATGATCATTAAGAAATTATACTTTCTCACGCATTTTCTTTTGAACCTTAAAAAAGATACTACCTATATACAAAGCGAGAAGTCGCAATTGATTTGCTCATTTTACTCCTTTTAGTCATTTTACTCATTTACAAACAAAGATCAATGACACATTTATGATACATGGCGGACAGCTCCAAAATTTTCCGCCATATAGAGGTTTGACTGTATTAATTAAAAGTGAAGTTGAGTAAATTTCATTTGTTCAAGAAAATATTAACTTGCTATTTCTCTCATTGTATATAGAAACCAAATAACCTGTTGTGCATTTAAAAGACATTCAAAAAGGGTATTTGAGGTTAAAAAGTGTGTTTAAGATTAAAAAGTGTGTTTACGGTTAAGAGATACATATAAACGTTTAAGAGATGCACGAACGTTCAAAACAGGATCTTGTATTTTTGCCTACTGAGGAATAGAAGAAGTTCTAAAGAGAATTTCTATTGTATTTTTGTCTACCGAGGAGTAAAAGAGGTTCTAAAGAGCATTTCTCCTTTATTTTGCGTTGTTTAAAGGGGTTGAGTAAACAAGGATTCAAAACTTGTGTAAAGGTTTTAAATTTACAAAGGTTTAAAAGGTGATTTTGGACTTTAAAAGACTAATGGCTATTACATATTACATCGATTGCACTAGAATAATATACATATATATCTTTGATCCTATTCAATTTTCTTGTCGAATAAGTAGGATTTAGATAAGTGGTATTCGATTCTTATATGTACTATGTAATCTCAACTTTAATTAACTTTACATTTTAAGAATTAAATTACTTTATTTCTTAAATTTTGTAAAGAAATTATGTGATATAAAGAAAGCATCTTTTATTTTTTACAGAGCTGAAAATTGCAGAGTTATATACACAAAAAGGATGTTAAGATGGTGTTCGCAATTAATTAGGTAAGTTTTGTAAAATACAATTAATTAGGTAAGCTTTACAAAATACAATTAATTAGGTAAGCTTTACAAAATACAATTAATTAGGTAAGCTTCGCAAAATACAATCAATTAGGTAAGCTTCGCAAAATACAATCAATTAGGTAAGCTTCGCAAAATACAATCAATTAGGTAAGCTTCGCAAGATTCAATTAATTAAGTTCATAGCAATTCAGGTGTCAAAGATTTTTAAGAGACACAATCCATCCTTTTTACAATGGTTCATTAGCTAAAACTATATAGCCATATATTAAAGATTTGCTATGTTAATCATTAGCTGTATCAAAAATTTGCTATATGTTAATCATGCTATGCTAAAATAAAGATTTGCTATGTGTTAATGATGCTATGCTAAAATAAAGATTTTCTATGTATTAATGATGCTATGCTAAAATAAAGATTTTCTATGTGTTAATGATGCTGTGCTAAAATAAAGATTTTCTATGTGTTAATGATGTTGTGCTAAAATAAAGATTTTCTATGTTAATGATGAGCTATATGAACGGTTTCCTCTGTTAATCATTCGACAAATTAATGATCGCCTATAATTACGATTTGCTACGTTTAAACTGTTTAATACTTTTTAATATACAACAATTGTGATAGCATTAAAATTCCGCGCATTTTTACAAATGAATTAACATCTAATGCACAGTATCTATAATATGTCCTACTGTCTGTGTCGGCTAAATAGGGCCTATTAGGTTCTACTTAACGCCTAAAAAGTAGGGCCTAAATTTTAACTCGGTTAGCTTCTGATGCAATAACATCTAAAGCAACAACATCTAAAGCAACAACATCTAAAGCAACAACATCTAAAGCAACAACATCTAAAGCAACAACATCTAAAGCAACAGTATCTAAAGCAACAGTATCTAAAGCAACAACATCTAATGCACATCACCTATAGCATATTATCTACAACTTATCATCTAAATCATAGCACCTATACAACATCTAAAGCACATCACCTATATCATAATATCCACAACGTATCATCTAAATCATAGCACCTATACAACATCTAAAGCACATCACCTATAGCAAAATATCTAAAGCACATCACCTATAGCAAAATATCTACAACATATCATCTAAATCATAGTACCTATACCTCACATCATCATCTTCTCAAAAACCTACAAAACAAAATCAGAAAGACCAGTACATAAGAAAGCATATCACAAGATCACTCGGCAATCGCGTCTCCTATTCCGGGCAATAAACTTCATATCGATCTCGTAAAATAAAGGGGATAGAGCATATCTAGAGAGAAAATTCTTGGAAAGTTGTTGCAGACACGTGCGTCTGAAAACAAAGGGAGTAGTGGTCGATAGTAGGGAATAGTATCCGTGTACACATAAAAGTACACGACTGAATCGTAAAGTTGTTGAGTTAGGTGGAACATTGAGGGTGGCAAAAGAGAAGGGGGAATGCCCAGTTTCCGTTCGTGTCCCCCGATCGCAAAGGAGCCATTCGGATCGATAAGAACAAGGGGTTCCCCGAACTAACCCAGCATTGAATTAGGAATTCTTACGTGGGAGGGTCTACGATATTTATCCTGTAGTTTGGGGTAGTCCCCTCACTTTCATCCACCCTTCGTCACTCTGCAATATCAATGGGGGTCAATGCAGTGCCCTTAGCAACTCACACGTGTTTCGTTTCCATGCACCAATACCCGCACAATGCTTGCATATTATTGTGCACATATATGGGTAGATGAACCCGCATCTATGTAGGCATTAGTTGAATTATTAAAAATACAGCGTCGTTATGCTCGCAAGTTTAGTCACAGTAAGAATGAGGATGTGGAGTGGATATATGGTGGCAGGTTAAAGAAAAGGGGGACCTCTCTTTTGATACCCTTGTGAGGTGTTTCATAAGACGGTAAACACTTGGGTCGGAATAATAGATGCTTATTTTAGAATCAGTTTGGAGATGAAAAGAAAAAGGATGTTCGCTTGTCGAGATGTGGGAACGATGTTGAGAAAAACGCTTAGAATCACTTTTTTCAAGGCTCGTTATTCATACTGGCCTTGTAACTTGTATAAAGAGATTATAAGCAAAGTTTTATGGACTGGATATTCACTATTTATCAGGACATATGTCTCGGGCTTGTCCATTTTTTTCTTTCTGTTTGTTAATTTTTTTGTTAATATATTATTTTTCCTTTCTATTGACCTTTTATTTATGATTATAAGTAATTTTTCACGACTACTCTTTATCGACATTAATTTTTTTCGATTGAAAAGAGGAGAAAGGAAATTGAAAACGGAAAGGAATTGAAAGACGAGAAAGGAGTAAAAATGGTTTTAAAACAATTATAAGCAATTTTTTGACAATTTACCTTAGAATTATGTTTAGAATTACCTATAGAAAAACCTATATAGAATTTTCCTTAGAATTATCGACAATCTCATCATCTCGCTCACCATGTGGTGTTTTTTTAATTTTTGACGAGCTTTGTTTCGAGCATAAAGAGGTTAATGATATGTTGACAAAACGTTTAAATAAAAACGGACCTTTTTTAATATAATAGAGACGCATTAATATGCGTCTATAGTGTTTTTTACATTCTCATCAATAATGAGAGTGTACTTTATTGTACAAAATTCCAATTATAACCAAAACTACAAACAAATTACAATACTTACACAAATTTTCTCCAACGGATCGATTAACATTTTTCATAGGTCGCGTCAAAAGAAAGGGACCTTAGAAGCAAACGATTGTAGGTTATGTTTGACGACAGTTTTAACTTGATCATGAAAAACTTGATTAAAAATTCGTTTTTAATTCCTTGCAATCAAAAGAAGCTTTTTATGAAGAAAATTTTTATACTACGATGACTATATTATGAAGAAAAATTTTTTTCGACTGCAAATAATTAAAAACGAAACTTCAAACGAATTAAAACTAGCAGACATAACCTACAATTGTTTCCTTCTAAGGTCCCTCTCTTCACAATATTGATTTTAGTTTTAAAAAAAGTGAGATAAACAAAATCGTTTACGAATAATGAAATATTACGTATATACAATGTAATAAAATATTACGTGTACAATGTAATAAAATATTACGATAGTGATAATTATTGACTTGTCTCTTCAATCTGTGCTGTTGATTTAGCCGCGGGGACGTGGAATATTATGAGGGTGGATAAAGCTCGTTTGAGATTATTTATCTAGATATTTTAGATGATCTGAGCAGACTGTAGGGCGTCTCGTTATATTTGGTACAAACCTCAGCGTC
The DNA here is from genome assembly GCA_011057455.1 of Ganaspis sp. Gsp50. Classification (NCBI taxonomy): domain Eukaryota; kingdom Metazoa; phylum Arthropoda; class Insecta; order Hymenoptera; family Figitidae; genus Ganaspis; species Ganaspis sp. Gsp50. The sequence continues at coordinate 5,853 of WNHD01008692.1, forward strand.
AGATTTAATGTCTGGGTACACACAACATTGGTCAAGCACCTGTTACCATTAACCAACAAATACAAATATTACCCTAGATTTTAATTAATGCATATTTTTTTTATTTCTCGTTTTTCGTCAGTTTTTGTTTAAATAATGAATAAAAACCTTAAGTATATTGATCTTCTCTTTATGGATATTTTTTATTATATTCAAGATTACTCTTCTTGATTATTCTTGATTATTCTTGATTATTCTCGATTATTCTCGAGTATTCATGATTATTCTGGATTATTCTCGATTACTCTTGATTATTCTCCATTATTATCGATTATTCTTGATTATTCTCCATTATTCTCGAGTATTCTTGATTATTCTTGATTATTCTTGATTATTCTCGAGTATTGTCGATTATTCGTAATTATTCTCGATTGTTCTTGATTATTCTCGATTACTCTTGATTATTCTCGATTATTCTTGATTATTGTCCATTATTCTCGATAATTGTCGATTATTCTTGATTATTCTCCATTATTGTCAATTACTCTTGATTATTCTAGATTATTCTTGATTATTCTCGTGTATTGTCGATTATTCTCGGTTATTGTCGATTATTCTTAATTATTCTCGATTGTTCTTGATTATTCTCGATTACTCTTGATTATTCTCAATTATTCTTGATTATTCTTGATTATTATCGAGTATTCTTGATTATTCTTGATTATTCTTGATTATTGTCCATTATTCTCGATAATTGTCGATTATTTTTGATTACTCTCGACTATTCTTGATTATTCTCGATTATTGTCGATTATTCTTAATTATTCGCGATTGTACTTGATTATTCTCAATTACTCTTTATCATTCTCGATGATTCTTGATTATTCTCGATTATTCTCCAGTATTCTTGATTATTCTTGATTATTCTCGATTATTCTCGATTATTGTCGATTATTATCGATGATTGTCGATTATTGTCGATTATTCTTGATTATTCTCTATTATTATCGATTATTCTCGAGAATTCTTGATTATTCTTGATTATTCTTGATTATTCTCGAGTATTGTCGATTATTCTTAATTATTCTCGATTGTTCTTGATTATTCTCGATTACTCTTGATTATTCTCGATTATTCTTGATTATTGTCCATTATTCTCGATTATTCTTGATTATTGTCCATTATTCTCGATAATTGTCGATTATTCTTGATTATTCTCCATTATTGTCAATTACTCTTGATTATTCTACTTGATTATTCTCGATTACTCTTGATTATTCTCGATTATTCTTGATTATTCTCGATTATTCTCGAGTATTCATGATTATTCTTGATTATTCTTGATTATTCTCGAGTATTGCCGAATATTCCCGGTTATTGTCGATTACTCTTGATTATTCTCGATTATTCTTGATTATTCTCGAGTATAATCGATTATTCTCAAGTATTGTCGATTATTCTCGATTATTGTCGATTACTCTTGATTATTCTCGATTGTTCTTGATTATCCTCGATTACTTTTGATCATTCTCGATTATTCTTGATTATTCTCGATTATTCTCGAGTATTCTTGATTATTCTTGATTATTCTCGAGTATTCTTGATTATTCTTGATTATTCTTGATTATTGTCCATTATTCTCGATAATTGTCGATTATTTTTGATTATTCTTGATTATTCTCGATTATTCTCGATTATTCTCAATCATTTTTGATAATTCTTTTTATAGTTTAATTGTATTTCACGTTATTAATTAAAAACTACGGTTGAGTTTTTGAGAATAAAAATAAAAAATGCCAAGGGGTATGAAAAATATGTCAAATATAAATAGAGAGTGAAAATGTACAAAAATATGGAATAAATTCAGAATATGGTGTAAATATTGAATAAAAAGTTAAGGTATTAATTTAATCTCGAGTTGTAAATATTGAGTCATAGGACAAAATAAGAATGATGCAGATTTGTGAAAAATTTGCACGTCTTGTGAATAAATTACGAGTTATAAACAATCAGTTTTTAAATCAGTATACCGTGAATAATAAAATACAGATGATTAATCTACATTTAGATTCCTATCTGAAAAGGATTGATTATTGTCATTACCGATAGTTATAGATTTATTTTGAATCATGAGCTCTTGCATAATTTGAAGAAATTGCCTATTTTAAAAAGATGCTGTCAGAGAAGTTAATTGAATCAATTAATGTTATGTTTTAATAAATAATGCAATCTATTTTCTGATTTTAATCACTGTTGAGGAATTATCACAAGACACGTTAATTGACATGAGTAAATTAAGTTTGAATGAATATATATAGAAAATAGAAAATAGAAAATAGAAAATAGAAAATAGAAAATAGAAAATAGAAAATAGAAAATAGAAAATAGAAAATAGAAAATAGAAGAGAATAGAATATAGAATACAGAACATAAAATATAGAATAAAGAAAAAGTAAGTTTTTGAAATCGAGAGTCCGCGTGCAATAACTACCTCTACGCGTGAACCACTATCTCAATCCAGATTCTGGCTGCGCAGAAAAGTTGCGTGTGAGCACAGAGGCTGTTATTGCACGCTGACCTTCAATTCTAAATTATGCTTTGACAAATTGGCTCATTAGAGACAAAAGAAAGAAATGAAAAGTGATTCATAAACCGCAAAATTATGAAGAAAAATCGCTGAAATGTGATGTGAGTAAGAGGGAAGGAAGCAGAGGAACAGTTGATAAAAGATAACAAGGAGGGAGACAAAAAGATAAAAATTGTGAGTGCTTGGCGCCACAAAATGAATCACATGTCGCGAAATAAGGCGTGAAACGCGTGCACACATGCCCTACGATCTGCACGCGAATTTGTAAAAAATCGTCACTTAAATAGCAAACCTGAAAGAAAAACTCTGCTCAGAAAAAGATTGATTCTTTTCGCATAATTGGAGTCCCTAAAAAGATCTGCACTTGTCTGGAAACGAAAAAAGATGCGAGCAAAAATCAAGAATCTTTACTTTCAAATTAATTATTCAATTTTTGTGGATAATTGACATAAAAAGGACATTTAATATTTATCTATTTTGCACGTGTTTCAAGAACAAAAGAATAAAAACTGAATTGTAAAAAAGTTTTTTGAAAAATTGAAAACTGTGAAAAAATTTTGGACATTCAAGTTTGTTTTAACAATAAGGATAATTTTTAATAAAAAGTACAATTCTTAATTCAAAGTACAATTTTCAATTCAATTAGAATCTTTAATGAATTTTCAATTCAATTAGAATTTTTAATGAATTTTCAATTCAATTGCAATTTTCCATGAATTTTCAATTCAATTACAATTTTTAATGCATGTTCAATTTAATTGCAATTTTCAATTGATTCGATTGCAATTGAAAGAGATTAAATTAAGATCTTAATTAGTTTTTGTAACTAATGATTTTCTTGGATTAACTCAGTAAAAAATTTATTATTGTAAATAGAAAACAGTTTTTTGTCTCATAAAAAATTATCGGAACAAGAAAAAACGAATCGCATTTTTTTTTAATCGTGCAGTGATAAAAATTGTTGATTTTAGCTATCCTCGCTTCTTCCGGTTGTAGATTCTTTTATGTAGGTATTTTCTTTGCAAACTTGGATGAAAATAACTTAAGTTTGAAAACGTCTTATTTCATCATTCTTTGTGTTAATTAAAAAAAGAAAGAAAAGAGATAACTTCAGTCACATTCCAAACACTAAAACATAATTATAAAATTGAAATTTGTTTTCATTATGTGCTCGCACAATTAGTTGACACTGCTTTTTTTCTTAGAAAACTGAATCACTTCGAACTCTTTGCAAATTTGTACTTTTATTCAATTCTGAAAAAAGATTAGAATAAATTGCATATTAAAAAATATTGTTTCTTTTTAATTATGTAATTTTCATGCTCTTTGTTCTCAAATTTAAAACAAAAATAAAAAAAATATAAATCGAGTAATATGCATAAAAAGATATTAAAAATGGTTTCATTCTCTTCAAATTTCGTTTTTCTTTTTCTTTTATTTTATTTGCATCGTAGGTTTATTATAAATTTATTATTATTACTTTTTTATTTTATTTGTTCATTTCATTTCATTTTATAATAATATTTCCCGAGTCGAAATTTTAATCCTACTTTGATACTTAAATGTAAGAACAAATGCAGAAGGATTATTATAAATTTATTATTATTACTTTTTTATTTTTTCCAATTTATTTTATTTCATTTTATTATTATACATTATATATCCATATTTTATTTATTATTTGTATAATCGCGATATTTAAAAAATTGAAATTCACTTTGAGAAAAAAAGTCTCTTTAATAACAACTGTTAATTCTTCTGTGTTCATTTTTTGTTGATAACTGTTTTTTTATCTTCTTGGTTAAACGTTTATTTTATAATCAGTCAATCCATGCGTAAAGTTAATTAAACAGTTATTTGATTAAAATTTATTGCTGCATTAAATGATGAATGAGATTGTCGCGGGCAAAATCAAGTGAAAGTAAAATATTTCAAGTATTTTCCAGGACTTTTTTTAAAGAAACTAATAGACAAATAACAACTCTCGCTGTTCCTCGCTCATCTCAAATATTTCTGGTGAATAGCATCATTTATCAAACTGTATTTGCTCTTATCGAGCTTCTAGCATTCCGTCAATTATGTTTTCCAAGCTCAACTCGAGAAACCATTTATTTCAAGAGTTCTTTATTGTATCCTGGATTTATATTACAGCCTCGCTTTTGCAAATGTAACGCACTCATAAATAAATTGAAAAACTTAAGAAATGCCCTGGAAAAATTTCCTCGGAATAAAATGAATCTAAAAGGAATTTTTTATTTATTGTTTAAATATATCATTCACGCTTTTTGTTTAAAAAAAAACGTGTATTATACTATTGTTTGAATGTGCTTTTAAATTTTTTTTTGAACCAGCATTATTATTGTATTACATTATTATTGTATTACATTATTATTGTATTACATTATTATTGTTACATAACATTATTATGATTACATTAAATTATTATTATTACATTACATTATTATTATTACGTTATTATTACTTACATTATTATTATTACATTACATTATTATTATTACACAGAAAAAAGAAAGTCTTAAACCGTTTACACAATCAGTTAATTTTGTGGCTTAAATCAAGACTAAGTCATTTATTGGTCTTAAAATCAGTCCAAATTGACACTTATGTAAACGTTTCCAGCCAAAAATGGGCTGAAAGCAATACTTCTTTTTTTCTGTGTACGTTATTATTACTCACATTATTATTACTTACATTATTATATTACTTACACTGAAAAAAAGAAGTATTGTTTTCAGCCCATTTTTGGCTGGAAACGTTTACATAAGTGTCAGATGGAACTAATTTTAAGGCCAAAAACTTAGTCTTCTTTTAAGCCACAAAATTAACTGAAGGTGTGAACATAGCTTTATAATAATAAATATTCTTATTAAAAATTATTATTATATATATATTATATATTTATATATATATTTAATATTAATTTATTTTAATATTAATTAACAATTGTTATCATCACTCTATAATCACTTATTACATTTTTAAAACAAAATATTTTTAATGTACATGTTTACATCGAATATTGTAATATGCTGATTATAAATTATTAAGCAAAAAGGAATAAAATTAGCATATTTTGCTCACGTTATGATTTTCTGATTCAAATCTCGGTTTCTTTCTAGTTTCGGTTCAGATTTCAGTTTCCCTGTTAGATTAAAATATAAAAGTTGGACTTGAGATGATCGAAGAAGAAGACACGTGTTATCACTTTCTAGGAATATACGAAGAAAATTCCTGTTTTTGAATCCGGAAAAAGATAAAGAATTTTTCTGTATGAACTTGCGAGTGGAATGTATATTTTATTCACGTGTGTTTGTGAAAAGTAAAACTAAACTCTCTGAACAGGCACAATTCTGTGCAATTGTATCAACCCTCGCGCTTTCAAATCACGCACACTTTGATAAAACACGATCTTATCGAAAAATATATTTTTATGGCACGTGCGGAACAAATTTTTATCAGAACAATGCTCAATCGTAAACACAACGAAAGCGGGAATATTTTTTTTCACTGAAACATTATTTAACATTTTTTTTAAATTTGTTATTAACTTTTTACTAAAACGTGTTATTAATATTTTATTAAAATGTGTTATTAATATTTTATTAAAACGTGTTATTAATATTTTATTAAAACGTGTTATTAATATTTTATTAAAATGTGTTATTATAATATTTTATTAAAACTTATTATTAACAGTATTAACATCTTATATTAAAACATATTATTAACGTTTCTTCAATAAAAATTTTAGGATTTTTACATACAAATTGAAATAGTTTTTCAACATTATAAGCATATTTTGTCAATGAAGAAAATGTAGGAATATTTTTTCGATATTAAAAAAAAAATTTAAAAATATTCCTATTCTTATTGAATATATTCCTATATATTCAATAAGAATAGGAATAGTTTTTAAATTATAGAATGAGGTCACTTTTTCAATAAAAATTTGTGAAAGAAATTTCTTTAAAAATCTATGGTTTTTTCATTATCAGCAGAATTATACTTTATCTTCTTTATCGTTTGATTTGTATATTTCTCTTGTTTGCAATGTTCGTTTATCTCAATTCAATTATTTATCTATCGTAGGCGGAATTTGATAAAAATCATAAAATTATGTCGGAAATGTATTCCAATAGCGTGTAGAATAACAACTTTTAACTACTTCAATTTCATTAAAAAAAATCAAAATACGAAAAAACGTTTTAACGAAAAACGAAGGTGATTTTTGAGATTTTTTTAATGAAAAGAAGTTCATAAAAAATGCCTTAAACAATTACAAACGATTATATTTTCAAAAAGTGTGTTAATATCTCTTTCTCATAAAAATTTTCTTATTCTATTATTTTCCTTTTTATGCTATTATTTTCTTTTTTATGCTATTATTTTCGATTACATTTTCAAAAACTGTGTTAATATCTCTTTCTCATAAAAATTTTCTTATTCTATTATTTTCCTTTTTATGTTATTATTTTCTTTTTATGCTATTATTTTCTTTTTTATGCCATTATTTTCTTTTTTATAATGTTATTATTTTCTTTTTTATGCTATTATTTTCTTTTTTATAATGTTATTATTTTCTTTTTTATAATATTATTTTCTTTTTTATGCTATTATTTTCTTTTTTTATTTATTTATTTAATATACGGACTGACAAAGAATATTGACCTTTTGCAAAACAGAAAATTACGAAGAAAAAGCTAATTAATTTTTAAAACTATGCTAATTAGCCGCATTCTTTTACTATTATTTGATTTTAATTAAAGAATATAGAGTATCGACCGATAAAAACATCTTGACTTGAATTATTTTCTATTTTATTTTTGCTATATTTTGTATGCCAATTTTTAAATTTCAATTAATTTTTTTTCAATTAATTTTAATTTTAATTTTAAAATTTTAATTTTAAAATTTTAATTTTTAAATTTTAATTTTAAAATTTTAATTTTTAAATTTTAATTTTTAAATTTTAATTTTTAAATTTTTCTCTAATTTCAATTTGTGTCTCAATGAGACAAAAAAAGAATTGATATAAATGTATGTCAATTTTTTTTTAATTGATATAATTATCAATAAACTATCCAAGGATAAAAATGAAAAATTGTCATTTAGTGAAACAAAAGACGGTAATAAAAAACTATTTTTCTCGACTTTGTACGTAGACTGTGAAAAAAGAAGGAAAAAAGTGATTAGGGAATCTTTCGTGACTTCCCACTTTGTAAAGCAGCGATTAGTATTCCAAGTCCTTGAAAATGGCAAGAATTGCTGGCAATGCGAATGGCTCCATAATAATATACATATATCTAGTGTGCGTATTGCTTTTCTTGGACTGGTTTGTGCAAGACGCATTGCGATCGCGTGGGTGTGCACTGTGAGAATTACACCAGATCCGAAGGTCCCTAGAGTCATTATAAATTCACGGTAATGATAGAAAACAATGATAAATCTGCAATCGGACATAAACACTTGTATTACGTTCATTTCAAATTATCCCCTCAAATTCCTCTCAGACACACACTTTTATTCATATCTAAAAAGATTTTTTCTTCAAATTTCTTGTCTTGATATTCACGTCATTTTATTTATTTTTTAATAACTCTTTACCGTTCGCTTCTATTTTTGTCAATTCGCGACTATTTTTCACCGTCAGGTTCTGCTTTTATTCAGTTTCCTTTTTACAATTCAGTTTTGCTTTTAATTGTGTTTTAATTTAATTTTTTCCAATTGTGTCGTTTATATTTTTTATTTCTTATTCATATTTGTTTGTTTCTTTTATTTGTATTTCTTTTTGTTTGTCTTTTTCATCTTTCTTGCTTGTATTTTTTTTTTATTTTTCTATGTATGTTTTTCTGTTTTTTTTTTCTATGTATACCCTTTATGTAATATAACATGTATGTCTATATGTTTTTTAACATATAGACCCCACAGTTCTTTTCTATAAGTTCCCATTCCTTTCCCCCCTAACTTGCGTCCGTAGCCGACTTTAATTAGAATTACTCGTATTCACCTTTTCTCGCTAGTATTTTTTCGTTTCTTTTGTTTGTATTTCTTCATTTATTACTTTCGTTTTTCTATTTTGTTTATTTCTTTCCTTTTTATTCCTCTTTTCTACCAGTTTTGTTGAATCTTAGTTTTCGAGAGAAATCATAGTTTTCAAAAATCGAGAGAAATCATTACAATTGTTGCAAGTTTTTATTGTTTAATATAAAAAGGATTTTTGTTTCGATATAAATAATGACTTAATTTTTGTTGGACATAAACATGAATCTATATATATTGCATACAAAAAGGTGAATCTATTTTTATTGAATTCAACAAATTAAATCGATTTTTATTGAAAATAAAATTGAGTCTATTTGGTTGCATTATTGAATCTATTTTTGTTACATAAAAAATTAAACTTTTGTTTACTTTACAAATTTACAAAAAGATAATTCTGTACAAATAAAAATAATTTAAATTATTTATTTAATCGTAATAATAATTGTTCTTTGTAATAATAATTGTTTATTTTAATAATAGTTGTTCATTGTATAATAATAGTTGTTCATTTTAATAATAGTTGTTCATTTTAATAGTAGTTGTTCATTGTATTATAATAGTTGTTCATTTTAATAGTAGTTGTTCATTGTATTATAATAGTTGTTCATTTTAATAATATTTGTTCATTATGTATAATAATAGTTGTTCATTTTAATAATAGCTGTTCATTTTAATAATAGTTGTTCATTTTAATAACAGTTTTCCATTTTCCGTCGCCTTTTTCATTATACAGATGTTTTGTTTTCCTTTTTTTAAAGGGGAAATAAATAATAAAAGTGAAATGAAAAGAGGGGAAGAACAAAGAAATGAAAGAGTCGATCACCTGAGACAACAGTAGAAAAGTCTCATCTAATCTTTGTTCGTCCTCAACAGTCGCTGACATTACTCTCACTCACGCAAATACACAACTTCTCCGACACAAAAGTATAGATGCAAATGTTTGCGTGAAAGCATTTACAGTCCATAAATTGCAAAGTGTGTTTTAAGAACGCTTGCAAAAGCCTTTATCGTTGTACATTTATATTTGTTAAAATTCAATTTTTCTATAATATACTTCTTCAAGCTCAAAAATAACAAAATTCTGCTACACATTTACAATACATTTATACAGATAACACTTTTATATTTTGGAAAAAAAATTCATTTTATCATTTCCTACTCTGAGGGAGAACTAAGGTTAAACTTGGCAGCGGTTTCTTAATTTGCAAATTTAAGGAACACAGTCAATTTTCCAAAAACGTGAAAAAGGAATTTTTTTAAATTTCACATTCATATACGCTCTTGTAAAATTCATATTGATCCAGGCAGGTGTCAAAAACGTTAAAATACTCAAATTGGGGTGCTTTTTTCTAGGGAATCGAATGGTAAAAGCAGAAATCAAAAAAAATTTCATGAATCCAGTCAAATTAGCAAATGAATCCGAGATGATATTTTTTAACATACAGATGGATGAAAATTTTATTAAAAAACAAAGTGATCCATAAAAGTGTAGTGTTTGGGAGGTACATTTAAATTCGTGTTTTTTTATTCCGAATCGAATAAAAAAAAGAAAATGTAAAAATAATTTCAGGAACCCAGTCAATTTTCCAAAAACGTGAAAAATGAATTTTCATTAAATTACACATTCATATACACTTTTTTAAATTTTATATTGATCCAGGCAAGTGTCAAAAATGTTATTATACTCAAAATGGGGTGCTCTCTTTTGGGG
>WNHD01008695.1:1056-15953 GCA_011057455.1 Ganaspis sp. Gsp50
ATTTTTACTAAAAAATAGTAAATGTTTACTATTTCAATCGGTAAACGACTTTTCGCTGTTGAATTAGTAGAAAATGACTAATTCAGATTTAGAGAGCATATTAAATATTGGTCGTATATACAATGTATTATCCATTAAACGTGTAAAGTAGTTTTTTAATTGAAATTGATTTAAAAATTAAAATTTCCTTCATTCATGAAATTATTAAATAAATTAAATAAAATTACTAAAAATAAAACACAAATTTTCAGTAGTTCGTCCTCGCTTCATTCCTTTTATTGTTTTGTTTAAATATAATGGTAAAAATATAATGAAAACAAAAAGTGCGCAATTGAATAATGAAGAAAACACAAATTAAATAAATTATAAAATAAAATAAACACTTCCGGGCTGCCAGCGACACGTGAACTCATGGCAATTATTGATTCTTCATCGCCGAGAAACAATTGTGAGAATGAAAGATTGCGGAATTAAGCGGTAGCCGAATTAAGGGTCTTCATTAATTCCACCCCTCTATTCAACAAATATCCCCACTCCCTCGATACATTTTGCTGCGTAGGTAATGAAGAGACTCATCAAGCGACTTATAATTAAATATTAAATTGTTGCGGTTAAAATAAATCGATTTCTTCACTTTGAAAGCTATTCTATTTTTACGAAGAGACTAGATGTATTATTTGATACCTAAAAAATAATGAAGTTTTAAATCTACTAGTACTTTTCAGTTAATTAAACAGATTGAGGACACATTTGAATTGTTTTTATCCTAGAAGGAATTTAACCTACATCTCCTTCTCAACAACTTCCTTAAGGACCATTAACTTTGACTTTCCATTCTTGTTTGCCTCGTTTCTCAATTCGTGATATGCTTTACGATCTTGATCGAGATACTTTAAATCAAAATAGAAAATTCATTGATCCGCATATATGCATATTATATATATATGTGCGCATATTAAAATATACTCATATTGGGATTTCAGTTGGAGGCTCATAATAGTTTAAGTTTTAACTTTTACGTTCTATTTAAATTGTAAATCAGAAATGACACAATTATTTTTATTTTTTAGTTAATTGCTCTCTAAACAAAAAATATATTAAGAATAAAATGAGTAAAAATCACTTTTTCAAATTAAAAGAGTATAAGTATCTTTATTTTTTAAAAGAAACAATCAAATTATATATAGCGCTTACATCAGTTTTGCTACTTTCGGTTTTTCAAGTATATTGAGAGATGTATATTTGATGTACAGAGATATAAAATGGGTATAGAAAATAGTGTTCCACTTGACAAAAGCAGGTAATGTGCATTATGAGATAGGAAACAAAAGTCAAATATCCTAGGTAGAAAATCCCTTAACACAAGACAAAAATAGTAAGATAAAAGATATATGTATGTATAATAAAAGATTTGTATACGTTTAAAAATTCTTAATATCAGAGCACACTTTTTCGATGTTCATTTCTGGTTGGCGTCAACATCATGCCATAAAAGAAGCTCATAATGTAAAGAATTTCTTCTCTTTTTATTCCTCCGTTTCCTAGTTTTTATGTTAAAATCGAAATAGGGAACAAGATGCTCTCATGTAAACAATACCTATTAGAAGGCTACTACAATAATGGGAGCGGCAATTAAAAGGGCATCCAGTAGAGGCCAGTTGAGAACAACTTTTTTTCGGCATTTCTAGTCACTTAGAAATAAATTTCAAGTTGCCAAGAAGCGCTTTCTAAAGAAGAGACTCTGCGGCATTCTTGGTCTGGAGCAGGGAACTGAGTTCGTGGAGCATGAAGCAACACACGTTTCATGCGAAAATAATAGTATATAGTCAAACTGCCATGCCGGATGTGCAGAAAAAGACATTCGGAAGCTGGTTTGCGAATTTTGTTCTCTATATTAACGATAATTCGGTTGTATGAGAAAGAAAGAAATCAGTGAAAGGAATTTCACTTTATAAGCCTGCACATTAGCACCACTGTTCAGTTAAAGCGATACAAATTTTAATTATTATTGAGCACTCAAAATGAGCAGCAACAAAAATAAGTGGTCCATAAAAAATTTCTCAAGCCTTTTATATTATAAAGTAAGGAAACTATATAAGGAATTAAGAATAAAACATCTGATATGAAGACTCAGAAGGAAATTTTTAAAAGTATTTTTGATTTACTTTGTCAATTGAATTCATTACATATAAAAAATGTTTTTTAAAAACTGATAATTAACTACAAATAAGTCTATAAAGTTAAAGAGAATCTATTGAAAAGAAAAACGTGAATGATCTTTGATCACGAGGCTAATTTATATTAGATTGCGATTTTCAAGGAAAGCGCCTCTAGAAGCTGTATCTTTATTGCTCATAATCTTGAGCCTCCTCCTGTTCTGGCTATAAGATCGAAAGGTTAGAAGGGAAAGTCCATGGTGAAGCATCACCCACGCGTCGCTTCGCGCATTCTGACGCTCAAAGTGAAAGACACTTCCATTAACAAAACGGTCGTACATAGACACAAATAATCTCTGTATACGTAATGCATTAACACGCGTGCATATTACACTCCGCTCGCACGCATTCCTACTTAAAACACGCGAGTGCAATTCTCAGTGAAACCTACGTGAAAATTACTCCCAATATCATGAATTATTTTAATAATTGAAATTTATTCTTAATAATACGAGGGTATAAAGATATACTCTCTAAATCTATAAGTAAACCTCAGCAATTCCATTGACTTAAAGTAAATGAAAATTAACTTATTTTAAAGTGAAATTTCACATACCCGTGCAGAAATTCAGATCGGGGACAGACCAAATGTCTCAAAATAGGGAAATCTAGTAGGGGCCACGAATAGCAATAAGGCGTCAGGCCTTTTAAGTGTGACGCTAGGCTCGATCGGGATTTTCCAGGATTTTTCTGCATGGGTGTCCGTAAAAAGTCGACTTTTAAATTTTGTTTATGACACTCCCCAGTTTGGTTCCAATATAAAAAAAAAAATTTTTGTGCAAAATCCCGACCCGATCGATTAATATTAACCCGTACCAGTAATCGAGCGAAATTTCACATTGAAATTACATGCAAATTGGACTTTTTTGAATAAAATTTATAGCTTTTTCAATTTGTATGCTAAAACTTTTTTAGGTCACAAATTTTTTCATTTTTAGTTGTAGTACAAGATAAAGTTATTGCAAAAATTTAATTTTCAAAATTTTGGAAATGGTGGGCTTTCAAAAATCGATTATAACAACGCATTGAAAGTTTTGCAATGATTTATCACAGTAATATTCACGGAAATTTAAGAAATTTTTTACTAATTTTTAAAGTAAGTATTAGTATTATAAGGGGTTTTTAATGTAAGTATTTACAAATTTTGTGTCAAAAATACATTTTTCCATTACCCAATCAAATATGGCGGACTAAACAAATTTAATCTTTATTTTTTTATTTATTTGACCTAAAATAACTATTTTCAGATATTTGAAATCACCATTTAAAAATTCAAAATAGAATTTTTTTTTAAAATCTTGTATCCAATGTCAAATTTTTAATTGATTAATTAGTAGAGCATAAAGACGCGTTTAGAGCTCTTCAGACTGCCTGCAGAAGTCTGAACGTAACCTTAAAGTTATATTAATAAACCATAATATGGATGCAGAATTTAAAAAAAATACTTTTACATTGGATATTTAAATATAGTGACCAGCAGTGTTGAGTAAGTAATTTACCCCAGGTATTTTACTAGGTTTTTTAGAATAATTTATCTTGTAATTTACCTCAAGTTTTTTACATAATGCATTTTTTACTGATGAAGGGTAAAATACATATTTTACGTATAAAACCTAAAGTGACTACATAACGTGTTATACATGAAAGTATGTACATTTAATCACGTGAGTGCGCGCGAAAATTTAAAATTTATATAAAAAAGTGAGGTTGTGTACAAAAATTTCAATGGATTTGTAACACAAAATTTGTAAATTGGGACTCTTATACCCAAAATGACGATTTTTTTAGGTTCAACTAAAAAATGCAGAAAATTAAAATTTTTGATCCGCCATATTGGATCCAAAATTTTGAAATTAATTTTGGATAATACAATCTTAAAAAGGGATCTCGCAAACCTCCAAATAAAAAGGTTTATTTATTTTTCTTTAAATATTAATGTGATAAAAGATCGCATAACTTTAAATACATTTATATGGTCCAGTTTTAAAAGCTCACCATTTTGAAAATTTTGAAAATTAAATTTTTGCAATAATTTTATCTTATACTACAGCTAAAAATGAAAAGATTTGTGACCTAGAAAAATTTTAGCATAAAAATTGAAAAAGTTATGAATTTTTTTCAAAAAAGTCCAATTTTCCCATGTATTTTCAATGGTAAATTTCGATCGATTACTGGCACGGGTTAATATTAATCGATCGGGTCGGGATTTTGCACAAAAATTTTTTTTATGTATTGGAACCAAACTGGAGGGTGGCGTGAACAAAATTCAAATAAATAAATTTCCCATGTATATTACGGACACCCTAATGGGTATATATCTTTTCTAATTGCAAGTGGAGTGGAAGACTTGTAACTCAAATCAAGTGGAATCTCGCTTATTTGGATTTAGTTCGTGGGTTGAGAAAAAAAGAATTTAAAATTAATAATTCAGCCGATTACTAAACATGAGTGACTGTCATTTAATAATCTTTACGAGTGAAATTGATACAATCTTGCACATGTGAAATAGCTAAACGCCAACAATCAGCTTCCACTAAGAAGTCAATAATCTATTAATTCTCTGCACCCACGGAATAAAATTCTAACAACTTTTATTTCCAATTCCTTGTAAAATGAAATATTTCTAAGTAGTGTTTTAAATTAAAAATGAATTTCGAAATACAAATACGCAATTTGTACAAAAATTTTAATCAACAAAGCAAGTTTACAAGAGTTATAAAAAATAAAATTACTTTTTATTATTATTATTATTATTATTATCTTTAAGGGGCCGTACTTTAATCACGTAACGCTTAATGGTAAAGGGGGAGGTCAGGTTTTTTCTTACATTCAACAAAAAAGTGGCGCTAATGAATTAAATATTTTGTTACATGGGGGGAGGGGGGGCTAAAATTTCTAAAAAAAGCGTTACGTAATTTGAGTATGTAATTTAATTAATTTTATTTATTTATTTATTTTACACATAACAGCCCATTTTAATTAATTATTTCTGTTACCATGACTTTAGATAGCGCGAAGAACTCAATCTTTTAAAAGAATATTTTTTTTCAACAAATTAAAAGATCTGATTATTGCAATATTAATAGTGATTTCAGTAATCGTTGAAAGTTACCTCTTATGATTAAATTCGAAAAATGCAATTGATATTCAAGCTGTTTTGAACAATAAACCTTTTGATTATAAACATAATAGGCTAAAAGAACTAAGTTGTTTCCATTTAGAAAACAATAAAAACTTTATTTCCGGAGAATATACGTAGCTTTTTTTTTTAGAAAAAACGACTCTTTCTTCTTTCTTTTCTTTTAAACCTGTGTATACAATAAAAACTGCTATAGCAACATCATTTTAGAGTATTAAATTTAAGTCCTTTTAAAAAACGAAGATTTAAATGTAACTGAAGAAAAATTTTCCATGACTTTCTAATAATTTACAAACCATCTTTCATTAGCAAAGTAAACAAAAAGCTTTTATGAGGGAATACTTTAAAACTTTCGTATAAATAAGAATTACCAGACTTTATTCAAAACATTATAATGTAAAAAAAGAAAGCTGTAGCGTTCTCATTTTAATGGAAACGCAGATATAGAATAGTTTCCTTTCTATTTGTTTTTGTCAATGAATCAATGAATTAACATTTATTTTTTCCAAGAATAAAGAGATAGAATTTAATTAGCGAGTTGATAATAAAATTACTTCTTTTTAGATTGTATGTAAACCATTTAGTCTATTTTAGAAATATATACTACACTTAAACTAGTTTAAGTAGAATAATGTAGCTACATTATTCTAAATTAAATACTTTTAGACTATATATATATATTTTAATGAGGAACATATATCAATATCCATTCAGAACTAGGAAATTGTCGAAAAAACCTTGATTCATAATCAAAAGAAGACGACCTTCAAATGGAAAGTAGTTGCAATCCTTGACAGGTAGAATGAAACATTTTTCGCTTCCGTGATGACAATTTAGAATTGGAGGTTCGAAAGTTCAAGCCTCTAATAGAAAATGGAGAAAGTTGTTAGTATTACATTGCATTTATCGCACATTCGTGCGATTAGAGTTATGTTATACAGTTAGTGTTCCGTTACGTGACCCAACATACAGTAAGAAAACACTAAATATCGAGAGAGAAACCCACTTATTACACTGAGATGCCGATAGAATCGTATAATATTTGTCATAGAAAATTATATAATGCATTGATTCGTGTCCGCCCAGTCAGCCGTGTCACGAAATAATTCTTTTAGAAGTACATACTTTCAATTCAATCGATACCAATCTCATTACGCTCACCAATAGTCTATTATTTATTATGATTTATATCATTGTTAAAAACCACTACGCTACTAACATTCTCAATAGTTTATTGTTATTATCTTCCATCCTTAGTTATAACTTATTATCTATGGAATTTTTGTTTACTTTACAGCAGTGGAAGTAGATTATTATTATTATTATTTATTATTATTACGAGTACAAAAATTGTCAAAAGTGCAATTTATTTAACATACATGTACATACAATTTTACTCATTTATGTATATATTGTTTCACTTAACTTTGTTTTTGCACACACACACAATTGTTATTTTTTTCTCTTAATTGATTTATATTTTTTGTTGCCTGATTACTCAGTCTATAGATCTTATTATCCTTAATATTAATTTACTTATATTATATTATAGAATTGTATCCAATTGTATCCTGTTTGCCCTATGGAAACTTATTTTTGAATAAACTAAACTAAACATATATGATTAAGTAACATTTACCTTGTTCCTATACAATATAGAAGAAGTAATCTCCCCTATACAGAACCGAGTTATGAAATTGTATGATTAATAACTTATAATTTAAAAACTTGTTAAATCTTTATGAGAAACACAATTTTACTTTTGAAATTTGTATAAAAACAAAATAAAGTGATTATTATTGTTTAAATATTTCATTTAAATTAGTTGTAAAGTAGAATTTCTCTAAATAAGCCAACTAAAGTAAATCAGTGTTATTGCCCTGAGTGAGAGCAAATCTCGAATTTATGTGATTCGCGGATTATTTCCAAGTAGATTAAATGTTGATTGACATCTGCTTTTGCTGTTGCAGAACCGGTTTCATGAATCGGGGTGACAACCCTATTTTGCGTGGATCGCTAGACTGTCTATATCATTAAAAATACATACTGTTGGAGTGAACGTTAAAATGTCTGGATCCGAAGTCCTTTGTTGAATTTAAATATATATCTCCTTGAAACTTACGCTCCAACTTGTGTCTGTGGATATACTGTAGATACAATGGTAGTCCAAGCTGGTCGACCTCGTTTAGGACCGGTAAAATCATAAACCGAGCACTCCTTTTGGTTCATCTCGTGGCGTGAAAACCATCGCTCATCCTAAATCTTATGTGACCGGAATTCAAATTTGAACACACATTATGGATAATTGCAATTTTGTTATTTTTTTTTTACTTTTACCCAACTTTTAACTCTTATTTTTTCTATTTCCTGTTAATTGTGGGATCCATTTACACTTTTCAGAAATATATGCTATTTCTATAGTAGACTTTTGTTTTCTCCTCTTTTGGTCTACTTACTCTCTTTCATTTGCTTAAATTTTGTTTTACTTTGTTATTTTCTTCATTTACATTTAGATGTCTCTTTTTATTTTGACATTTCTAATTTCCCTTTTCTATTATTCCATTTTTGTTTTCACTACTTTATTTTCCCTTTTAACTTTGCATTTTTTTTAAATCCGTTTTTAATCAGTGTAATTCTTTCTCATTGTTTATTCTATTAAATATGACCCTTTCTTGACTCTCTTTTACATATATCATATTTAAATACTAACCTATTTATACAATGATTGCAAGTAAACAAATTGTCTTTTCTACTTAGAATTTTTCATTTTTTGTCTACTTCAAAAAACTTATCACTGAACCGGTTTTAAGAAAAAAGAATTCTCCGTTATATTTCTTTATTCAGGATTGGAAGAGAGCTCATAAAAACATAATATGCAGCAGGAAGTAATTTGTGCAAACGCGACAACTATGTCAGTGGACCTGTTCTAAGGTGCTTAATTTTTTCTGTTTTGCAATTTATTACAAATTTTTAAAATCAACTTACCAGATTCAAAAAATGAACAAGGTTTTTTGATAGGCAGGCTAAATTGAAAAAATTCTAGAAAAATTTCCATATTAAATTTTAAATCATAAAAATTCAAACGCTTTGAATTGGACATTAAAATTTAAAATCACAAAAATCAAAATTTGTGAAATTAGATAATAAAATTCAAAATTATGATTTGAAAGTGAGATCTTTTCATGAATATACATTCTGAATACACAAAATGGATGTCATGGTGCATATACAAATTTTTATTTTTTAATTAAAAACTCAATATTTTATTGCATCAAGAATGTGTTCTCGAATAACAACGAAATTCTTTTCGAAATTCATTTTCACTGGACTTGGTTTCCATTTTATATATATATGCTATAGTGTATTCTTGAACATTTGAGAAAACCAGTTTGAAAGATCCAAAATCTTGGAATTCCTGAAAGTGACACTGCTGTGAAAGTTTCAGTTCATGTAAAACCAAATTTAAAAAAAAAATACAAATTGTTTAAATTATTTGTAAATTATTATTGCATTTACATGACTTATTTACTGTTTATTTAGTTGAATTATTTATTTTATTTATATGTACTTAATATTTATATCTGTTTCATATAATAATAACAAACAGACCCAAATAATCCCCAAATTATTTTTGGAAAAGAGAGGAGTGCACTTGTTGAATCGGACAATTTTTAGGTGACCGCATTTGAGAAAAGGGTGTTATTAACCAAAAAAGTCGAATTTTCTGAACAGCAGTCATTTAAATCCTTTCTATTTGAAAAATTGTATTTCAGTGTTAGAAAAGCACTTGTTTTTTCTAGTGTCTTAACTTTGTACTTTTTATCCAGCTTTTCAAACTTTGCAAAGGACTTTTTAATACTTAAATAATCTGCTATATTATTTTTCATCTTACGTTTCAATGTTATTTATGTTTTATATTCTTTAATTCACTCATTTCCACTTATTTTGCAACAGCATTATTATGGTTTTAAGATAGCTTACAAATCTTCACAGGCGCATATATTAGCCTGACAACAGTCCTCAATGGATAAATGATATACATATATCTAACTGACCGAAGGCTCTTTGCATTTTTTACAGTCGATTATTATATACCTATATATATAGCAATGAGAACTATACAATTTATCACAAGAAATCTTTGTACAGTTTTTGCTGGCAATTATTCAGAATTTAATACTCTAGAATAGTAAGAACAAATTGATGCCCGGAAATTCAACAAATCAGAAAAAAATTTTCTTGGTCATTTCATCTTTACTATTATCAAAATTAACTGCTTTAAAGTTCTTATCAACTGTTTTTTGTATTTTACAATAATATAGACACTTTCAAATTGCCATATATTTCTTAAATAAAAATATTCTAAAACTTAATTCGCAAGTGGTCTATTACAATTAATAATTGTAATAAATTTATTATTAACGCCAAAACTGACCCGTCTTACAAATGTTACAAGACGTTAGGAATGTGTAATAACATGCTGTGGACTCGGATGCTCGTGTCTTATACACAAGTTACAATGAGTTAGACAAGAGCGTTCTTTGCTCAGCATATGTGCGGTTGGATGTACATAATAAAATCTTTTACATATTGGAAACCATATGTATTTTATGTAAAAAGAAATCACAAGCAACGCGCGTCTTAATTTGTATGATATTTAAAATTCTATAGAAATTTTAAAATGTCATAAAAATAAATTATATACGCAGTCTCGAGTTGTAACTGTTTTTCTGTTTTATAATTTTTTGTGATTTTATGTAGGTACTTTCATTAAAAACCTATGATTTCTTGGGTATATATGCCTAAAATTTAAGAATAAGTTAAAAACTTGGGTGCATTTTACGAGGTTGTTAAAAGAAACCACAATATATATAAGACCTACTACATCTCCTTTTGTGGCATTTAGCGCAGACCCTTTCGGTTTCTCAAGGTGTATATTGAGAACTATATAATCATCGTGATCCACAAATCATAGCAATCTAGTAAATGTACGCAAGGATACACGTGATTTTTCCAGCTTTCTCCATCGTTCTACTAAATTATTAGTTTCCACATTTTTAGGAACTATAGCTCCTCACTCGTCCAAAATCTACAGCAAAAATTGGATTTTTTGTCCAGATAATTTACTATATAAGTACATATTATCAAATTTTCACTTTTAATTGATTCATAATTAAAAAAATATTGTTTATTTAATATTAGAAAATATTCAAGGCTTATGTAAGATCTGATACATTTACACAGGAGAAACAAAATGTTAAATTTCAAGATGGACCTAAATTCTTACAACAGACATACCTATGTCTGTAGAATTTCAATTTATCTTGGAATTTAACAGATGATGCATTGAAAAAGACCATTTTATTTTTTCTGTGTATAGGCTCTACGAGTTTAAAATGAACTAAATATGGAATTACGAGAAATAATGTTTAAAATATATAAGTTTATTAGAATTAGTAGATATTTAATTTCCTATACGGAAAAAACTAAGTTAGCTGCTACAGCTAAAAGAATTAGCTGCTAATATTTAAACATCATAGCTAACATATTTGCTAAGACAGATAAAAATTCGCTGTGATAGCTAAAAGTTTAGATACCATAGCGAAAAATAGTTATTTGTCATATAGGGACAGCGAAATATTTAGTTATGGGATCTACACAATTTTAGGCTACTACAGCAAATTATTAGCTGTCTTAGCAAACACCTCGGTTGGTTTAGCTAATATGTTAGCTATGACTAAATATTCACAGCTAAGTTATTTTTTCCGTGTACACTTGTAATATTTTTCTGAAGAGTCCATGCACTGAAAAAAGTATTCTGTTAATTTTCAGTGAAACCCTGTTAAATTACAAGGTCCACTTTGATTTACACTCTTTAAATATGAAAGAGTACGGATTCGTTTACCCTTTGAAATAGTAAGAAATTTGACTATTAATTAATAGAAAACCACTAATTTTTAGTAGAAAATTAGTAATTTTCTACTACCAAGTAGTAGTTTTCTACTAATTAAATAGTCAAATTTCTATTCTAAATAGTAAGAAAAATAATTTACTATTTAAAATTAGTAATTTTCTACTACCAAGTAGTAGTTTTCTACTAATTAATAGTCAAATTTCTCACTATTTCAAAGGGTAAACGAATCCGCACTCTTTAAGAGTAAAAAAACTACTAATTCAGATTTAGAGAGCATCATGCATATGCCTTGAAAAACAACATTTTGTCTTTTCTGCCTGTAGTCGTTAATTTTTATAAGTATATAAGAACGATGAAACAAATTAAAAAAAAATGATTAAGAGTATACCTATATATAATCTTTTGGACCTTTTGGTGAACGGAGTAGTCACAGCATCGTTGTTATAAAGTAATTCGAGATGAAGTCCGGTTGGTGGTAAAAGCATACATATACACTAAAACCTTGAAATGTTACTGAGGAATTTAATCTTCTCTGTGTCCGAACGAAGGTTACTTGAACCAAAGTATAGTAGACGTCACAAACCATCCGAACATGCATTGGATAATGGAAGATCGAAAAACACACTTATTATTTCAATTTGCAGCTTCTAAAAATGGACAAGGAATTTTTCTTTATTATTATTATTACATATTATTATAAAGAAGCTAGCAGAATACTTAATAGTATATGACTACTTAATACTTAATAGTATATACAATACTTAATAGTAGGATATAATATATATATATACATATATATTTCTTGTGTATCCAAAATCATAGGAAAACCATCTAATAATAATGCGTTAGAGATAAGGTAGAAATTCCTCCGTAAACCATAAAAGCAAAAACGCAGGAAAATGTTCCCCGTGTGGAAGGGCATGGCTAATACTCAATGGATTCAGTGTCAGACTTTTAGCCGATTCAATTTTAAGAGAGTAATTTCGAAACTATTAAGAATAGTAAAAACTAAAAATGAAAATCTATTTGTTTTTAATGTGAAGTTTCTTTTACCACGCGTCAGGACACATGTATAATGAGAAACATATTAACCCTAATTTTTGAAAGTTTTAAAGTATATATATTACATGGTTTAAGGTAATTATTTCTAATTGATTCCCAATGGTCAAATAATATTAATGTATTATTCTTTACTTATGGGCAGTAATACATGCAGTGTCTTATTGACAGAACCAAGTCATTCAGGTTACTACAGAATGTCAATCATGTTCTAAGTTTCCTTTTAAGAGTTGAAAATAGGCGCGTCATCAGTTTGGAATTTGCAGGCGAGCCGTCTTCCTGTCTCTGCAGGAAACAGAGGATATCGCAGGTGGATATCATATTTTCATACAAACACAACACTGGAAAAATTGTTTGTTGACTTTAAACCAATCTATTGAATCGTGTATACAAATACATTGTCCAGGATGAATTATTCTGTCTGATATATATATAACACTATAGGTAGATATCACCTAATAAGGGGAACGTCCGTATAGAGGTTTTTTGGAAAAATCTGAAACTTTGTTCATCGATAGACAATAACAAAAGGAATTTTTAGTGAACGGCTTTTTAGGTCGCTTTTGCATCAGTTCATCATAGTATATTCTCTCGTGGAGCGTCACATATTTTACTTAAGTGTTAAGAAAATTTCGCTTGCGATGTTAAGTTTCTCTATTTCATATTTACTATTATTATTATTTATATTGTCACATTCTTTCATAATTATTCTGCAAATGTGCATAAAATATTCCATAATTTAGTAATTCAAATCCTGTAAAAAATGCTACAAGAATAGTGCGTTCAAGATAGAGAAAAATATTTCGCCACATAGTAACATTTTAAAATAAGTAGCTATTATTCGTGCAAGAACCTGTATTTTCATATGGTAAATAGTAAATCTTACGACTTACACAGTTTATTTTGTTCTGTTCTGGTCTTAGTACTATTTTTGCTCTTGTAGATTCCTCGAGAAGTTCAAGGCCTTCGTGGGAAGTTACAACTGAAATATATCACTGTAGTTTCTTTCCTTTTTAGCAATTTTACATATAATATTATTTAAATTTATTATATTTTGTGTTGCGCCGTGTACCCATAAACAATAAAATCACACGATAACTACTGTATGTAACTTTTGTCTAATTATAATGTTTTACACTTGTTATTTTTTATATATACCTACCTAAATACCAGAGCTTATATGGTATACATACCTTATACATTTAAAGAAATATTCACAGATATTTTTCTTTATTCAAGAGAAGTTTACTTTTATAAATATATTAAATTTGAAACAAATTGATTGTTTTCTTACGACTCGTAGAAATTTCTAATCAATTTCAATGTGATTTTATTGAAGGTTTTATTATAAATCATTTGATCTTGAATAAAATGTCATGAACCATTTGAGTGATTATGATTCAATATTTGATCCATTGCGATTATTGATTAAAGTTTACTGCTTATTACTCATTGAATTTTTTTAACATTAAAAGTTAAGTTTAATAAAGTAATTAAAATTTGTTATTATTTGATTCATCAAATCTTATAGAAGAATTTATGTAAGTGTGTGCGGCATTTGGGTTAACACTATTATAACAGTTCTTGAGAATATTTTAGATACATTATATTAATTATTAAAGAAATACTATCGTTAAGAAACAGCCTATGTGGAAAATATTTCATTTTGACGTCACAAGGTCAATGAACTAATGAATTACAAAACTAAAATTACATTCGCCGAGTTTAGAGAGCCGGGAGACTGGATGGACCTATTCATAAGAATCTCGAGCACAATAACGGTCCGCGTGGAATTGTCAAGGTTAATTAATCCCATTTATTATAAAAATCGACATGCATACCTGCATGAGTTGAACAAATTCAAAGCTAAATGATACTTTTAATTCGAGGTCAACGACATCTCAAAAACCAGAAATATTTGTTTAATTAATAATATATTAACTCGCTGATGAAACCGGAATTTATCGATCTCGGTCAATAATTATACAGGATATTTTGTGAAGCACGAAGAAAATAAATTTTACTTTAGTAAAGAATTATTGAAATCAAACTGACACAATTATACAGTTTGTTGATGCAAGAAATTTGCTTTTGTCTCAACTACTCAATTTGTTATTTGAAAGCTAAATTAATTTTTTTTTGACAACAATCCGAATTGCTAAAGTGATAAAAAACTTATTACATAACACAATAATTGTCACTGGTAGATAGTGTATAGGATATTCGCGCACTAACTGGTATAAAAATTGAAACTTTTTTTAATTATATATAGGGGAGAGTGGGGCAAATCCGGGATACCTTTATTTTTCTATGATGCGAATTTTCTTTTGGTTTGAACTCAACATATATCTTTTATATATTTTATCAAATTAATAATAATAATCGACAATTTCATTCATTCATTCATTCATTCATTCTTTCTTTCTTTCTTTCTTTCATTCTGTCCACACCTAAATTTGATCGTTTATGTATTCAATTGTTTTTCGAAAGATTTTGACATTTCCTAGTGTTTACTCAGTTAAAGTTTCGCGAATTTATTTATTTGCGAATGATATTTAACTACTTTAGG
>WNHD01008699.1:0-13864 GCA_011057455.1 Ganaspis sp. Gsp50
TGTTTTCCGTGATTTTAGAATCATAAGATCGCGTGAGATAGCTGACTTTTTAGACTTGTCACTAAAGTGTGAAATAATATTATCTCATTAACATTATATCCGTTCGCACCTTTTTATTGTACAGTTTAAATTTTATGTCATTAAAGTAAGTATGCTACGAATAAATTAATTGGTACTATTAATCACGCACATAGTTTTTTGGTTAAATTTACTAAATTGCTAACTTTACTTACACTTTTTGTTTCTTTTTTAAATAAATGAACAAAGTATTTTTTACCATATTTTTTAATTAATTTTATTGAGGTGTTTATTAAAAAATTGAAATTTAAAAATGAAGGTGATTAAAGAAATGAAGATAATTTAGTAAATGGAAGTAATTTAAAAAATAAAAGTAGTTACTATTATTTTCATGTGTAATTATTATATAAAATTAAATTACCATTGGAGCTTTAGTTTAGAAAACTAGCTTTTGATAAATTGTTTCAATGACAGTTTTGAGATTTTATTTACAATTTACAATTTACTTATCACAAGAAAAAGTTTGAAAAAGGAAGGAACGGAGTTTACTTTTCAACACCCATTGATTCATATCGAAGATAAAAATCCCAATTTAATATCAAATAAAAAAGAGTCCGAAAATAGAAAAAGTTCCATTGTGTCTGTGCGGAGTTTATATATCTCTGGTGTTCAGGTAGATAATAGAAGCAAGCGGTGGTGTATAGGAAAGCTTAAGAATCGAAAAAGTAATTCAGAGATTTATTCTTCCAAGTCCAGAAAGTCTGTAAACACTCTATTCTTTTGACGATGCCAAGGAAATAAAAGTTTTGGAATACCTTATACTTTCTATACACTCATCTTTTCTCATGTGACTTTAACACATTTTTTCTTTTCTTTATAGCAATTTTATTTTTATTTTTTTTGCGCCACCATTTTGTCTCTGGAAAATAGCAGAGAGAAAAGGCTACATGTCCCTCGAGATAAAAGAGAAACATAATAAAACTTGCAGTTTAAGGTAGTTCATGTTTTTTCAAGCAGGCCAACTGGAAGTGTCGAAAATTATTAACTCGAAAAAAGCTGCTCAAAATAATTCAAAACAGGGATTTCGTTTTAATTTGGTTATCTTGTAGTTTAGTTCTTTATATAAACGTCATATATATATTATTGTATCGAGTAAATGTTAAAAAAATAAACCGAATAATTTTAGCAAATAACTGACCCTGAATGATTTTTATAAACAATTGAACCGAATAATTTTCGTAAACAATCGTAGTTATTCAGTCCATGAAGTGAATAATTTTAGTAAATAACCGAACTGAATAATTTTCAAAGAAAAAACAGAAAGTATGCAGATAAATTTTTACGATAATTTTTGCACACATTCAAAGCGATCTCAAGTGTGCTGTTTAATCATAAAAATTAATGATGATTAAAAAATGTTTTCTACCGAAGAGTACGATTTTCTGTGTGATAATAAATTAATGAACCGCAAATAATTATATAGTAATTAACTGGATCGAAATTAATTATTGTAAATATTGTAGTACCAAATAATTATAATAAATAAATGTATACAAAATAGTTATACTAAATAACTGTACCAAATAATTATACTGAATAACTGTACCAAATAATTATAATAAATAAATGTATACAAAATAGTTATAAATAATTGTACCAAATGATTATACTAAATAACTGTACCAATTGATTATACTAAATAACTGTTCCAAATAAACGGAATAAATAACTATAATATATTGATATTATCTCAATAAATAATCATAACCGAAACAATCATAATAAATTACTTTTCTGCGTTAGTTTTCGACGGTTTCGATTAGTTCTTCTGGAATTAATTTATCGATATACATAAACATTAATTATTAATCCTAAAACTACTCTCTGAAGTAGAGATTTTGAAGTCTGAAATAGGTATCTGGTAAGATTTATTCATTATTGAATGCCTTACCCCGTGTGGTTTTATCTTTCCCCTGTGAATTTCCCCCTAGCTAACTTTACTGGTGGTGAAATGCACTTTATCACTTCCCCTAATAGGAAACTCATTGATGATTTGTTTCTGTAAAAGAAATTTACCAAGACAATCGAGAAAAAGTGCTAATGAAGCGCTCTGGAATATTAGAATTTTCAGAAAGATTAATCGCCTTTATTGTAACACTTTTGATTACTGCGATACATTATCTTTTTATAACATTTTACTTGACATGGAAATTATATTCTAACGTGCACACACATAATATGAATTGAGAAATATATTGTTATTTAGTTTCTTCAGAAATTGTACGTCAGATAGAAAAAACGTCAGATAAGAATTATCTTTAGAAAAAAAATCGAAAAATAATCGCTTAGACAAATATTTGGTGAAAAGTAATTATTCCAACAGTTGTAGAACCTGATATTTTTTTAATGAAAATCTTTAATCTCTTGGTATTTTTATGGCAAAAGATTAAAGATTAAATTAATTTCGATTGTTAATTTCTTTTACAAATTGCCTTTTAGTTGAAAACTATGTTAAAAAGACGAATGAATAATTAAGATTGTTAATAAAGTACTTCTTTCGGTGTTTGCAAACTTGTAAAGAGAAAATTACAAACTTTTATTTGTTTTTCTTAAAAAAAAGCTTTCAATAAAATAGCAATAGTTGTGTTATACTCTTGAAATCAGTTCGTAAAAGTTTGACAACTCTCCTCTGGGATCTATTTGAAGAATTCAAGAACTCTTGAACCACATTTTGAGACTCGAAACTTACTTTTCGTTTTTCTGACGACCAAACTTTTTAAAACAGAAAGTGAAGATTTTTTTTCTTTGAGAAAGTAAATTATATATATAAATAATGATATATATAAATTATATATATAAATACATTCTTATTTTATAGATACATTCTTCTTTTGCAGATTCATTCTTTTTTTTGCAAATACATTTTTTCTTGTAGACACATTCTTGTTTATACATTTTTTTCTTGTAGATATATTCTTGTTTATACATTTCTTTCTTGTAGATACATTTTTTTCTTGTAGACACATTCTTGTAGATACATTTTTGTATAGCTATACATTCTTGTAAACTCCAAAATGTGTTTCTCTTATTTTATATTTGAAGAAAACTAATTATATTTTCATCTTAGATA
The DNA here is from genome assembly GCA_011057455.1 of Ganaspis sp. Gsp50. Lineage (NCBI taxonomy): Eukaryota > Metazoa > Arthropoda > Insecta > Hymenoptera > Figitidae > Ganaspis > Ganaspis sp. Gsp50. The sequence goes on from WNHD01008699.1 coordinate 3,149, forward strand.
GGAATCAAAACCACACTCGAATTTTCTGTCGCAACTATTAACAAATTTCAATTATATAATTCTAATTATTTGTTTATTAAAGATTACACAATTAGCTATTACATTAGCTATTAGCTATTACACAATTCAACTAATACGATAAATAGAAACGAAAGATAAAATTAAAGATTTCGAATTTATGAATACTTGGCGATATTTTACGAGTGATTGGAACAGATCATGTAACACGCTGGAACAGATAATATGCGTTGAAAAGGAAAATCAAATTCTATCTCACTAAGTAAATTGTAGAGCATTGTAGAAAATTGTAAAATTTGAAAAAGAATCATGAAAAGTGCTTAGGGCATCCATTTCCTTTGATATACTATATCTACCAAGTCCAGTGGCGAAAGAAATGGAAATATCGAACGAGGATTCAAGAAAAACAGCTGACCTCTTCTTTTGTGCATTGCAGAGACTTAAAAGTTTCTCATCGATTTTGCTTTAGACAACTGACATTTCCTTCTTTTTAAAAAAGATCGACTTTAAACGTCAAAATATGTTTCTGATATTTCACGGAAAACTTTCAAATGCCCGTTATTGAAAAACTTTCTCACTTAAGTATCGAGAAATTTTACATTCTGGAAACATGAAAAAAAGCTTTTAAAGAAATTCTTCGAGATTTCTATTTCTCTTTTTTATGAGACTGTAAGGAGAAATATTTAATTTATAGTTGTTAATTTGTTTTTTTTATGATTGAAAGTTAGATCAGAAAGTGATTTACTTTTTTTGTTCATTAAATGATGCAAGAATTTTTAGTTAGAGAAAAAAATTTCTTTTTGTTATTATTATCAATGATATATTTTTGATACTATTATTATTGACACTATTATTATTGATACTATTACTATTGATACTATTATTGTTACTATTGTTTATTATTATTATTGGTAAAATGAATAACATGCTACAATTTTTATTTTCAAAGATTTTAATCTTCGTAAAACTTTTAATGAAAATATGAAATCGCAATTTTACGAAGGCTGTCGTACGCCCCGAAGTTTTGGAAATAAATTCCGCAGTCTCGATCTTCTCGAAGAGATTTATAGTAATCGATTCAGTGTTTTAATCGAGGTCGGTACAATAACGATTTGGAAAGAGTTCTTTTAATTGTAATATCCGTAGGATTTTGGAAGAAAGCCAAAAGAAAGAAACTTGAAGAAAATTCTTCTTTAGAAGAAACTAGTTAGGTCAAGTCGAAACTTTGCAAAAACTCAGTTAACATAAATTCTAGAATAAAAAACAAGTATAAATTTTAATTCAATTATTACATGATAATAATTCAATAATTTCTTTGAAGAAAGAAAATTGAAAAGAGAAAAGAGAAAAGTAAAAAGTAAAAAGTAAAAAGACAAAAAGTAAAAAGACAAAAAGTAAAACTACGGTAAGTAAAACTACAAAAATGAAAACGACGGAAAGTAAAAATACGTAAAGTAAAACTACAAAAAGAAAAACGATAGAAAGTAAAACGAAGGAATGTAAAACGGTAGAAAGTAAAACGGTAAAAAGTAAAACGACAGAAAGTAAAACGACAGAAAGAAGACAGAAAGTGTATAACAGAAAAAAGAGTTTCAAAGAAATAATTTGTTCTTCGATAATATTTTTACGATTTTCAATAATTTTGGTTTTTCATAAAAAAGTTTTTTATATAGCTGTTTATCTTTTTTATAAGTTTTTATAATCTTTAATGTATCTTTTTAATATTTAATGCACCTTTTCAGTCTTTCATGTATCTCTTTAATTTTTCATGGGCCTCGTTATAATTTTTCATGGACCTCGTTAAAATTTTTAACGTATCTCTTTTATTCTTAATGTACTTTTTTAATTCTTAATGGTACCTCTTTAATCTTTAACATACTTATTTAATATTTACGGTACATATCCAATCTTTAAAGTACCTCTTTAATCTTCAAGGTACCTACATCTTTAATCTTTAAAGTACCTCTTTAATCTTTAAAGTACATCTTTAATCTTTAAGGTACATCTTTAACCTTTAAAGTACCTCTTTAATCTTTACAGTACCTCTTTAATCTTTACGATACCTTTTTAATCTTTAATTAAAGATTAAAGAATCCTTTTTTTATTTTACCGTGTTTGTTAAAACGTTAATTATCACTAATGAACATCTTTAAATGTAAATTCGCCAAATTTCGGTGTAAATTGATAAAAGTTTTTTTGTGGAAGAAAGGTATACGTGCTTTCTTTGACGTTTTTAAATAAAAGGTGCTTTTCCGACTTTGAAGCTAAAGGCTGTGAAGAAAATGGTCCTCAGAACGTAATGGCATTTGCGAAGTGGATGGACTGGAGTATCTGGATTCTCCAAGATACACTTTTAACGACTGTCTCTTTTCTACAAAAGTGATGAATGATTAAGGGAAGTTGAAAGTACTTGTTGAGTTATATTCAGCGGATAACGGAATCCCTCCCAGGTTTTTGGATGGATGTATATCTTTTTAAAAGCCTGCTTCAATTTTCACAGAGATAAAGGCGTCAAATTAAAAAAGAAAAGCCTCACTTTTCTCTCAAGAGTGGTTCAATTTTTATTGCTTTGTTAACAGTACATTTCCATTTAAATTAAAAAGATTTTTATTGCCTTCTCTAGAAAAACGTCATTCTAAATAGTACTCCTAGTTACTTTCATTCTCGAAAAAAGAGGGAAAAAAAACATATTCTTCAATTCAAATTTCAGCGATATGGATAAGAGATTGATAAAATCAAGAGGAAAGCAACTTTATCTTTGATTGAAGAACTCTTGAATATTCATGATAAAAATAAAGAGAACAAAAAGCTTTGAGAAACGATGGAGAAAATTGATGTTTTAAAATCAGCAATTATAGGAAAAGTATCGTTATTAATTTACAGTTATTTCGAAATTGTATTTTTTACCTAAGGTTACATGATTTTTCAATAATTTTTCTTGTTTTAGTAATTAATTCGTTGGGTAATTGGAATTAAGTTTTAATTAATGCAAAACACTATTTAGATTTCAACTGAAAGCTCGAAAATTATCAAGAGAACTATACCCGGTGTATAATAGAAGCACCTTTGTGAACAACTTTTTATAAAAATTGAAAAGCGCTTTATTTCAGTGCAAAAAGAATGTTTACGAAATTAAAGCTATTTCATGAATGATGAAGGAAGGGTAACAAAGGTTTAAAGAATATGGGTCACAATTGCTTCTATCTTTTACAAGCGAGTAATTACACATTAAATCAGGGGCTTTAACACCTATTCGTCGAGCAAAAGGTCCGTAAAACCTTTTCGTTTAATATTTCAAACGGTAAGTGCTGCACACTTTACATGTTGCTATTCTAAATTATACGACTTTTGGATCTTGTGCTACATCTAATTTGTAAAAGTCTCTTAACAATGAAGTGATTTTCTGTAATAAAAAATAATAATACTTCAACTTTAACCCTTTTTTAATAAAATTACATTGTTTAGAACTTTCTTTGGAATCCAAAAACGTTTTGAACTCTTTTTTAAAAGGGCATAAAAAGAAAGTGTTGTTCGCAAAGAAAAAGAAATTATCGCTTACAAAGAAAAAGAAAATGTTGTTTACAAATAAAAAGAAAGTTTCGCTTACAAAGAAAAAGAAAATGTAAATTGCCAAAAAAAAGAAAGCGTAATTACAAAGAAAAATAAAGTGACGCTTGCAAAGAAAAAAAAGTGACACTTGCAAAGAAAAAAGAGTGACACTTACAAAGAAAAAGAAAATGTTACTTGTAAAGAAAAAGAAAGTAACGTTTGTAAAGAAAAAGAAAACGTTATTACAAAGAAAAATAAAGTGACATTTGCAAAGAAAACAACGTTTACAAAGAAAAAGAAATTATCGCTTACAAAGAAAAAGAAAATGTTACTTGTAAAGAAAAAGAAAGTGTCGCTTGCGAAGAAAAAGAAAGAGTCGCTTACAAAGAAAAAAAGTGACGCTTACAAAGAAAAAGAAATTATCGCTTACAAAGAAAAAGAAAAAGTTACTTGTAAAGAAAAAGAAAGTAATGCTTGCGAAGAAAAAGAAAGCGTCGCTTACAAAGAAAAATAAAATGTTACTTGTAAAGAAAAGAAAAGTAACGCTTGCCAAGATAAAGAAATTGTCGCTTACAAAGGAAAAAAGTGACGCTTGCAAAGAAAGAAAAGTGACGCTTGCAAAGAAAAAAAAATGTTACTTATAAAGAAAAAGAAAGTAACGCTTGCCAAGAAAAAGAAAGCGTCATTACAAAGAAAAATAAAGTGACGCTTTCAAAGAAAAAGAAAATGTTACTTGTAAAGAAAAAGAAAGTAACGCTTGCCAAGATAAAGAAAGCGTCGCTTACAAAGGAAAAAAGTGACGCTTGCAAAGAAAGAAAAGTGATGCCTACAAAGAAAAATAAATTATCGCTTACAAGGAAAAAGAAAATGTAGCTTGCAAAGAATAAACACGTTTGCAAAAAAAAAGAAAGTATCGCTTACAAAGAAAAATAAAGTGACGCTTTCAAAGAAAATAAGTGACGCTTACAAAGAAAAATAAATTATCGCTTGCAAAGAAAAAGAAAATGTTACTTGAAAAGAAAAAGAAAGTCACACTTGCAAAGAAAAACGTGTCGTTTGCGAAGAAGAAGAAAGTGACGCTTACAAAGAAAAAGAAAGTATTGCTTTAAAGAAACAAAGTGTCTCTCTCACTTATTCCTAAAGGTTAAAAGAAAATTATTTTACATTAACACAAGTAAATAATGAACATACATTATTATAAAACAGTTTATTTTCTATTTTAAAATACATTTCTTAATTTCGCAATTGTTTGCTTTAAATTGCTCTACTCTTTAAGTATTAATTATGTTTGAAAATCCTTGCACGAAGGGTCCTTTGTGGTTAACAATAATGTGAATGAACTCATTTACGCCCGCTGGTAATGAGGAACTTTTTTTTCTAAATTATGCACGCCGAGTATAATTATTCAAAATGTGTTCTTGCATTATAATCCACTCAGAAAAAAATGTTTGCGATCGCGTGCGACCTGAGATGATTGTGTATAACCTCATGTAATAAAAATAGAAATAAAAGCAGAAAAAGCGTATAAAAGAGCGAGTGAACAAAAACTGTTCGAGATTCAATTTATTAAACTTTGTAAAACACTGTGTAATAGTACATTTACGTTATTAAAGAAAAAAATATGAATCATAATTTTTTTTTCATTAACCATCATTAAATTAATTCAACAAAAGATTTTTAATTGCCAAGATTACTTTCCGAATTTTCATAATTGATTTTCAAATTTTCATGGTTGATTTCCAAACTTCCATTACTGATTTTCAAACAACTGTTAAGGTAAATGTCCCAATTTGTGAACGTGTACCAATTTGTGAACAGAAGCTTAAAAATATACAAAATTAAACAAAAGTAAATTATAGAAAATCTTGACTAAATTAATTAGTCTATCCTTTAACAGTTTGTTGACCATTTATTTTTCGATTCTACAAATATGTGAGGAAAAGATTAATCTTCGAAATTTAAGATTATTTTTATTTTTCTTTATTTTATTATTTTATTTTTTTATTTTTTTTTATTTATTAGGCATGTTTCAGACATGTTAAAGTAAAAATTTACAATTGCATTGCAATTTACTTTTATGGTTCAATAATTGATTATAGTTTGAAGTTGGAATTTAAGAATGCATTTAAAATTCAAGAATACGTCAATTTTGTGAAAATTGCTGTCGATCTTTTTCATTTGAGGTGAAGGATTTTACAACGACATATGTATAGTTGCTCACGTTTGTCAAGAATTCCTGAAAACGAAAACGTAGAAATGCAATATCTGCTCTTTTCAGCTACACTTCTTCGATATTTACGTACTCGCTTTTATCTTTATTGGATCGATAAAAACTGTTCAAATTCTACGAACGTTCAGTATTTTCATAATCTTTTCTTTTTTCTCTCATAATGTTAATCGAAATAAAAGAACTATTATTTAGTTAAAAGTTAAAAAGTTTAAAAAGTTAAAAAAGTTGAATTATAAATTTAAAAAAGTCAAATAGTGTTAATTATCGAAGTGACTTTTACAAGAAAAATGTCTATTCTAAAAGTAGAAAAAAGATTGTATGAGAATTCGTTCATTATTCAAGTCTTTAAAGCTCGAATTGTAATGTTCTTTTATAATTTTAATGAACGGAAGGTTCCTCGTTTAAAAAATTAATGTAAATTTCACGTTTTATGAATTCATGTAAAATTCGTTCTTAAAGCTTGCAAAGTTGATCAAAGAGCTTATATAAAGTAGTATTAAATTCGTTATGGATTCGTAAAAAAAGTGTTAAAAAAAAAGTTAGAGAAGAGACCAAATAAAAGTTAAGATTGAGAACTTGAGATTAAAATTAAAGGTCAAGATAATCGCGTATTTCATTAGCAATATATTTATATTTTTTTTTACTTTTTTGAAAATTCAAAATAATACATATTCTAAAAAATGTGTGATATCATTTCAGTCAAGAATGCAATACAGTTTTTTTTTCATATTTGTATAAACCACGACGTGAAGACGGGCATAGAAAACTTTTTATGTAAAGTAGATTTTGTCACACGAAGAACATTTTATTAGACTTGAAGATACTTCAAATAGCTTTTTTGTCCCTTTATGTTGCAAAATCACTTGAAACGAACCAAAATATATTCTACATGAAAATCTGATCACAGAAGTTTTGTGCATGGAGTCGGAAAAGAAATTTTAATCTTAAAGTTAAATGTAGACTTTCAATTTACGAAATGAAAAAATTTAAGATATGAAAATTGACGAAAAAATATTAAGGGAAAATTACAGAATTAAAAATAAATTGTTGTATAGTAATACAATATTTGTAATTATAACGTTATAGTTATTACAAAAAACAATTCGTATTTGAAGTTTCTTTTAAATATATTTTTTGAAAGGGAAAATAGATTTTTGTTCAGTTTGAAAACAATAATGCAATATATTCCAATAAATTTATAAATATTTTTCAGGAAGTTTAAAGCTGCAAAACTTTTTTAGCATAAAAGGCTGGAGGGAGGTAAAATTTTTTCTTTTCTTGATACTTTCTTCTAGTGTTTATGTGAAACTTTTATAAAATATGCATGGACCCATATGCTGTGGGTCCACTTTCTTCCTTTTAAATTTCTTAAGTGCACTTTAAACTACTTTTGAGAAGCTTTTGAATTCTTCAATTCTCGCATTTGTTACCTTCATTGTAATAAATTTTTTCCTATAAAACAAGTTTCAGAAGATTCATTTCTTGATTTACATTCAGTTTTTTTCCAATTTTCATTATTTTTTGCAATTTATACTATATTTTTGATCGATATAATATTCTTCAATGTATAAAATTTTTTCAATGTACACTATGTTTTAATTATTGCAATTTTTTAGTTACAATTTTTGCAAGACATGGAATTTTGTTGTGAACAAACTTTTTTTCTACAATTATTTAATTTATAATTTTATAATTTTTTCGTGTAGACATTTTTAAGTTCAATTTTAAAGTACAATTTTAAGTACATTTTTATGTAGACAAATTTTTTGGATCGTTACGGTTTTTGGAGGTTTTAAATAAATACTGCTCTGCTGAGATTTTTAATAAAAAAGTTTCTATGAAATAGTAAAAAAGAGGATATCTCGAGAAATGGAGTGGTAAAAAAGTTCTCATTTATTTTGATGGACTTTTATTCATTTTTGCGAACTGGAGATATTGCAAAATAGCTCATCTTTGAAAATGTGTGACGTTTTTCAACCACTGTGTTTCACTATTCGAAAAATCTTCGATGTATTGAAGTGCTCGATTCATCTAGCAATAAATCAAAGCTTTCTTTGTCAGATAAAGTAGTTTTTCACGGATTTAGATTACATCGAAAACTTTTCTCCCTTTGAAAGTTCAAATCGTCTAAACATTTGAAAAACGATACAATGATAGAACTCGAAAAGCAAAAGACTTTTTAAAAAAAGTAAAATGAAAAAGTGAAAAATGAATAGTGAAAACTAAATGAAAAATTAAAGAATTTTACTGAAAATTAAAGGATTTTACTGAAAAAAATAGTAAACTATTGTAACTTATTTGACAAAAACAATTTTTATTGGTTCATTGTACGAGATCAGAAAATTATTTTTGTAAGAAATATTTGTATATAAAACAGGAAAGTTTAAGTGATTTAAAAAGCCTACAAACAGTACTGAAGCAGCCAATAAAATGTGTTGTAAAATACAAAGAACTTGAAAACTATTTTTAGTCTGTGTTAAAACCTTTAATACTTTCGTTGAAAGTTGGGATAGTGTACGGATTTATAGTTAGAAAGAGAAAAAAGTGATTTGTGCTTTTCTGAAAGCCTTGACCGCCTTCGAGTCCAGAAGTAAGACGTGGAAAAGGACCTACTGGGACACAAAAGGACCTCCCATCTTAAAAGTCCGCCTTTATATCTCAACACATGAAAGGCAATAATCTTTATCCGCGGATTTCTGTAAAGTTCACTTCATCAGATCTACACATTTATATCTATTGTGTCGTATTTACTGACATTTTTTCAAAAAGAGTGCATACTAATTAAAAAATTATTTAAACGTAGTACTTTAAAATACTTTGTTCTTCAAATTTATATTTTTCAATATGATTTTTTATTCGATTCCCGGGATCAAATTGACGCAATTTGAATATAACATTTCAGGAACTTTCCTGGATCAACATAAATTTCAAAACATAGTACATGAATTGGCAATTTAATAAAACTTGCATTTTTCCTGTTTTTGCAAACAGAAAAAATTAAAATACATTGATCCAAAAAAGTGTAGTGTTTCTAATATGCATAAAATTTCTTCTTTTTTCATACTGAATCGGATAAAAAAAAGAAAATCCAAACAAAATTTCAGGAACACTTTCAAATTTGCAAAAACGTGAATCATGATTTTTCTTTATACAAATCAAAAAATTGATGCTTACATTTTTTGCAAATTCTAAGTGTTCCACGCAAGTGTCAAGAACGTTATTATATTCAAATTGGGATGAATTTTTCTGGGAAATCTAATGCAAAAAGAAAAATTCCAAAAAAATTTCAGGAACACTGTCAAAATTGAAAAAATGTGAATCATGAGGTTTTAAAAAAATAAATTGAAAATTGATGCACAATTTTTCTTAAAATTCAAATTGATCCAGAAAAGTATAGTGTTTCTAATAAGCATAAAATGTCTTCATTTATAATACTGAATCGAATAAAAAAAAGAAAATCCAAAAAAAAATTTCAGGAACACTGTCAAAATTGCAAAAATGTGAATCATGAGGTTTTAGAAAAAATGGAAAATTGATGCACAATTTTTTTTTAAATTCAAATTGATCCAGAAAAGTGTAGTATTTCTAATATGCATAAAATTCCTTCTTTTTTAATACTGAATCGAATAAAATAAAGAAAATTCAAAAACTATTTCAGGAACACTGTCCAATTGACAAAAAGGTGAAAGATGATTTTTTATAAGTAAAAATGAATGTTGATGAGCACTTTTTGTTAAAATTTATATTGGTCCAGATAAGTGTAGTGTTTCTACTAAGCATAAAAATTTAGCTTTTCTATTACTGAATCAAATGAAAAAAAAAATATCCCAAAAAAATTTCAGGAACACAGTCAAATTTTCAAACTCATGAAACATGATTTTTTTTAATAATATGCAAATTGACACTTACTTTTTTCTAAAATTCTAATTGATCCAGGCAAGTGTCAAAAATGTTATAATACTCAAATTGGGGTGCTTTTTTCTGGGGAATCGAATAAAAAAAAGAAAATTCTAAAAAAGTTTCTGGAACACAGTCAAATTTCCAAAAACATGAAACATGATTTTTTAATAGTGAAAAAGAATATTGATAAACACATTTTGCAAAAATTCATAATGATCCAAAGAAGTGTAGTGTTTCTAATAAGCACTAAATTTTAGCTTATCTTATACTGAATCGAATAAAAAAAAGAAAATCCAAAAAAAATTTCAGGAACACAGTCGAATTTACAATAATGTAAAACATTATTTTTTTAATAATATGCAAATTGACAACTTTACAATTTTTTAAAATGCAAATTGATCCAAGCAAGTGTAAAAAAACGTTATAATACTCAAATTGGGGTGCTTTTTTTCTGGGGAATCGAATAAAAAAAAGAAAATTCGAAAAAAGTTTCCGGAACACAGGCAAATTTGCAAAAACGTGACACATGATTTTTTTTGATAATATAAAATTTGTTATCTACACAGTTTATTAAAATGCTAATTGTTCCAGGCAAGTGTAGTGTTTGTAACCTACGTAAAAATTCGTATTTTTTTATGCCAAATAGGATGAAAAAAGAATAATTCAAAAAAAGTTTCAGGAACACAGTCAAATTTGCAAAAACGTGACACATGATTTTTTTAATAATATGCAAATCCAAACTTACTTTTTTCTAAAGTTCTAATAGATCCAGGCAAGTGTCAAGAATGTTATAATATTCAAATTAGGGTGCTTTTTCTGGGGAATCGAATGCAAAAGGAAAAATTCTAAAAAAGTTTCAGAAACCCTGTCAAATTTGCAAAAATGTGAATCATGAGTTTTTAAAAAATATGGAAAATTTATGCACAATTTTTTTTTAAATTCTAATTGATCCAGAAAAGTGTAGTGTTTCTAATATGCATTAAGTTTTAGCTTTTCTTAAACTGAATCGAATAAAAAAA